>SNQJ01S0046883.1:4585-22170 GCA_010110895.2 Picea sitchensis
ATATCATGGATTACATTTTGAAAAAACATCATGTGATGAATAGAATACTAATAATGAATCTTGACCATTCTAATAAACAAATGGTAATGTGCAGGATGCACAGGTTCCTGATTCATTATGGGAAAAAGAATTTGTTATTAAAGCATGATGATGTATCCTAAGACTTAGTATGAGCCTAACCAAGGTTGCTCAAGAAAAGATCAGAAAGATCACAATAAGAAGTAGATTGCATAAGTAAAGGGGGAGAAAAGGAGGAACACTTTTCTCACCCTAAGAACCTTGAATTATGTAACATAGTTGTAGGATTAAAAGAGTAGTTGTGGAAACTAGTATAGCTGGTAAAAGGAAAGTAAACCCCATGAGTATGATTAAGTGAATAAATGAGTATGTCTGAATGAATAGGCTTGGTTGAAGCCATGATTAAGGAAAGGTAGTGAGGCCTTAGAGATAACTCAACTGGGTTGAAAATCCCCAGGCGGTGTAGAAAGAATTGGAAGAAGGGAAGAGCCCTCAATTCTTTTCTTACTGAGTATTATGTTTTCTCTGGGATGAAAAGGTAGGTATGCTAATGAAAGTAAAAGGTTTTGACACCATAGTGATGATGTTTGTATTGTTGTAGAAACAATCAAGATCTGTGTATGTTGCACTCAAGGAAACATTTGAGGATAATGTGATGAAGTGCATAAAGATATGCTAGGAAATTTTGAATATGTTTTATGGATTTGAATGTTATAATACATGCATTTTGTTTAATATTACAACTAATGTAATTGTGACTATGATGATGCATGCTATGTATAGAGAGGAATTGGAGTTGTTGAGGAAGACAGCTGCCAATGATGGGAAACCTCAAGAAGAGAATGACCATGAGAAGGTTGTGGTTGAAATATTGTTGAAAGAGTTGTAAAAGTCCCCATAAAGCATTGTTGATGAGGTAAAATAAAAAAATTAGAAAGAGGGTGCTAGCAGCCAAGAACCAATATAAAAATGTTCATGCCTATGTGGCACAAGGTATGAAGGGATTTGGTAAGAACCCCTTCTGAAATATTTTATTTTCTTAATGTTATGCATGAACTTTTGAAAAGAAGTTGTATGCCTTGGATACCCAATTAGGGTATGATTCAGGAAGGAAAACATGAATGATGGAGGTGTGAGCCTCTGGTAATAAAAAAAAAAATGTTTGTAATCCTTGGAAGAATTCATGAACTAATATGTCATGAATGAATTGACCAATCAAGGAATTCTTAAAGGCGTTCATGTGAAACCTTGAGTTTCATGAATGATGATTTAAGGCTCTAATCGATTCAAGAGAAGAAAATATGGTTCTGCTAAAATAATAATTATGGTCAGGGAACTTATATGATAATAAGTTGGTTGAATTCAAACACACCTTGGAAAGAGTGTCTAACCTGAAAAGTGATAATATGAAATCAATACAAGGGTGCATTATGTGTGAATGTGGCCATGGACATTGGCACATTGATTAAAATCACTTAATGTTGAATTGCATCTGGAAAGGTTGATATACTGAACTGATGCATGTGTAAGGAATGAAATTTCCTTTTTCTTTATATCCTCGAATAGATAAAAGTGATTTGATTATTAGCATGCACAATTTAATAATTGTTTGTGATGACGTTATAAAGGTGCAGTGAAAATATATGTGCATGGGAAACTAACAATTTGTTTGGTTGATTGAATTTGAAAGTGTGGGAAGAAAAGAGTCTTGGATATGGCAATGTTATAAGTCCATAAGGAATACTAAATACCTGCTGAGACAAACCACAAGGAATGGTATTTTATTTGAAGTGAATGCATTTGATTGTTAGTGTGCATAGTCCTAAAATTGTTTGTGAACCACTGCAAGTGTGCAATGAACATATAATGTGCATAAGAACTAACAACTTGTTTGGCTGAGGAATGTTGAAATTACAGGAAGCAAAGGGTATTGGATATGGTAGTGTTGTAAGCCATAAGGAAGACCAAAATTTCTTGTTGAGCCAAATCAATATGGGAAGGAAAGTCCCATAATTTGTGAATTCGGTTCCATGTGAAACAGATCTGGAAATAAATGAGGAAATTGGAAAATCCATGGGTGACAAATTTGCAATAAAATTATGAAATTTAGAATTTATGATGATGTCTCATGAATTATTGTATACCTTTGATACAAGTGAGAAGAAAAGATATGTCCAGAAAGGAAATATGAAGGTTGTCAAGCTGAAAAGAATGAAAGAGGCCATTGTTGATACATGAGAACCTCGTGGTAAGTCATGATCGCCTGGAGTATGTTTTGTTGAGGTAACACAAGCCAGAGGGATGCCTCGGCAGAGAAAGTCTAAGGGATGCCTCGACTGTAAGGCTCGACGAAGTCTCTGGAATTCTTCCTATGCGAGAAAACCTTGGCAAGGCAAGATGAATCACCCAAGGAACTGTATAACAGAGAAGGGGATGCTTGAGCCTGAGCCTAGAGGGTGAGAAACCGCAAGGAAGAGGAGACTCTGATAGTTCTTGTAAACTATTGATTGGGATCATGCACAAAATGGGTATGTCCAGGGAAAATAGTGAGCCTATATAACAAGACAACCACATGGATGAAACCCACGAACTGCACAGATAATTATTGTGCTAGATTATGAAATTTTCCTCTTGAATTTTGAACAACAATAAGATGTTTTCGCATAAAATTGTGATTAATATGCTTGTTGTCCCAAAATTATTGAAGGCAGGTGATGAAGGCCAAGGGTCTAGAAAGGACCTGACCAAGAAAGAGGATCGACATTTTTGAAACAACTAAATGAGAAAGGCATGGCATGTGTTACTGAGAAAGAACACTGAGGACGATGTTCCTCTTAAGGGAGAGGGGATTGTAACACCTTTGTTTCCCACCATCTTGTAATTAATCATTAATCATAATCACCATGCTATGGCATGGGAAAAATGTAAATGTATTATTGTTTGAATTGCAAACAACTGACTGTGGGAGTGAAGCCTTGAAAGTATTGGCCATGATATATCGAATGACCCTAAATTTCCCTAAGGAAAAATCAGTTAATGAAGAAAGGAATGGTGGTTGAACCATCAACCAACCCCATGAATGGAAGCATGGTCTAGCTGAAGAATGTCAGCCTGAAGTACCACAGGGTCCTACAGACCCATATTTACCCAAGTTTCCTTCTAACAGAAGGAAAAAGATAGGTGGAGAACCTTCCAAAAAAGGGAGCGAAGACAAAAAGAAGAGGGCACACGAGGAGAACTCTTCGGCTGAGAACGAGCAGAAGGTCGTGAGCTTGATGATGAGGGAGCATATGATAAACCTCTTCGAGGCCATGACAGAGAAAGAAGACTCTAAGAGTATGCAGAGAACGATACATGAGCAGAAAGTTGCAAGCTTGATGCTCGGGAAGCATCTGATACACCTCGTAGAATATGTGAAAGAGAAAGGATCGTTGAGAATTGGCATAAATTCCCTAGTGATATCATGTCTTGGAACAAGGGTGTCTAGAGCGCTAATAATGAATGCCTCTGAGCCTATTTTTGGGTGGAAAAGTGAACACCCATAGTCAGTTAGTTGGATACAACCTATAATAGATAACTATTCTCATATCCTGTGTAATTGAACTGTAACTATAGATTACAGTTAGATATCCTATGAATGTTTCAGGGATGTTCATGTTTTCTTAATGGTTATACTGTATCCCTTTAATTTTTCCTAATTGTGTATTTAAGCAAGTAAGGAATTATTTGGCTTGTACACATAAATGCTTGAGCCCTATGGTGGCTCAAGTTAAAATAAATGAACTGTGAGTTCATCAACCTTGGGCATAGTTTCACATGTGCATTTCGACACTCCCAGTCATTATGAGTCTCATGGAGGAAGGAGTTTGTTAATATCAGGAGAGGTAGTGCATGTAAGCATCAAGTCTCTATGAGGCGGGCAAAGACTGAGAACCTCTTAAGTTCTAGAGTTGATGAATGAGTGCAAAGGGTGCGTGAAAGGATCCCTCTAAGTGTTAAGTTTAGGAGAAATAGTGAAAAGTGCCTAAGTATTTTAGAGATGATGAAGCTCAGGGAGGATAGCAAGATTCAAGTCTCGAAAGGGAAGATACTTTTGTTTGGAAGACGAATGGATGACATTACTTCAGGAGGAGTCAAATCTCTTCACGGTCGTCGGATCTGGAGAAGGGACATGGATTTTAATCCTTCAAGCCCTTCGGACTTCGCGGGTCCGGAGAATTGGGTATATTCATCATACAGGAGGTGAATCCCCCAAAGTCCCGAAGTCTCTAAGTTAATATTGGTCGTAGATTCTGAGGATTCTTAGGATCTATCCTGACCGTTGGATCTATGGTGTAGTCATCCCAACATTGATTGCTTCGGGAGGACAGGGGTGTTGTAACGTCAAGACCCCTCGGAGACCGAAGTCACGAAGTAATGCGTACCATGGATCTAAGGATCCTTCAGGACCCTTCTTGATTGTTTGCCTATGTGTCGAGTGATGGTGTTGCCAGGTATGGAAACCTCCTAGCAAGGTAAGGGAATGTCAGTGACCTGAGGCAGGTGTTGCGTATTCTTATCGGTGTTTCTTGGGATGACATATGTCCCTCTATGAATGGCCTAACAATGGGACCCAAGGGACCCTTGAGCAAAAGTTACGAGCTATAGATCTTTGGGGTTACGTGGATACCCTCAAACCACTAGATCTAGGTTGTGGTCATCCCATCATTGACCGACTCTAGGTGAATCGAAGTGTGAAGGCATGAGGATTCTTGAAGGCCAGAGTCCTGAATTCATCCTAGTTGTCTGTTGGAAAAGGACGCGTGGTGGAAGATCTGCCACTTCAGAGAAAAGTCACTCCAGGAGAAAAGCGGAGTTGGTTATAGAAATAAATCCTAAAGGTCAGAGTGTCAGAGTTCATTGAAGGCATTCATCAGCAAAGGACAAGTGTTAGTAGATCCTTCATTTCATAGGATAACCACTTCGGAGAAAGTGGGGTCGCGTGGATGGAGAACTCTTGAAGTTCGAAGCGTCGGAGTCCATTATGACCATTGAATAGAGGAGGGTGTGTGTCATAATATCTGACACTCTAGAAGAATTGCACTTCAGAGGTTTTTTTTGTGAGTACTTTGGAATTCGTCGAAGCATGAAGTCCCGAAGTAAATCAGAATCGTTGATATTCTGTGGACACGTGGCGTAAGATCATGCAATACAGAGACTTGGCGCTCCGCAAGAATTGAGGAGAGGTGTTTTAGAATTATTCGAAGCTAAGAGGCCCGAAGTAATCATGGTTCATTGATCTTGACAGAGAATGGGGACCGTTGATCCCCATGGCATACCCGAAATTCATCGATTCGACAGTTCGATATATTTGTGGTGTCATAAGTTGAAAAGTTTTGGAGCCTGAAGCTTCGAAGCACTGAAATAGGTGCATGTTGTCTTAACATTTGGTCATAGCCTACGATTATAGACAGAGGGAAGGGGATAGGCCTAGAATTCAAATCTGAAGGCCAAACGTTGAATTCCCTGCTAGCATGTGAGTTAGTCGAGGATCAAGCCCAGTCGTTGGATTGGTTGGTGGATGGATCTCCACCATAGATTTAGGAACACTGGAAGCTCTTGGATATCAGAGAACTTGGGATGGAGCATATTGAGTCGGATCCACATGGAATTCATGTGGCCCCGACCAATGAACACCTGAGGAGCTTGGGAGAGGTGTATCTTCCAATTTTGAGCTCATTTTTTAGCATGGATACCATGGTTGGAAAGCTCTAGATGAGAATAATGTGATAGAGAACCCGAAGGGAGGATTTGATTACTTAAGGAGAACTACATTTTGATGCCCCATCCCTTAAAAGAGTCTTAAGGGGTTGGGTTTGTTACACACATGGAGTCCACCAAATCGTGAGGTATTTTTCCTCCAACATCCTTCCCACTGCAACGTAGTTGGAGGAATTTTCTGTTATCACATGTACAACATTATGAACCCCCACCTCCCCAATTACTTCTTCCAGAAGATGAAATAATAATTTTGCATCCTTCACCTGATCAGATGCATCCACATATTTAAGAAACACAGTTCATTTTGGGCAAGCAATTAAGAAATTGAGAATGGTGTGGGATCTTCCATCAGTCCAAATATTAGACATGATTGTGCACCATGTTTTATTCCATGACTGGTTGAACTCTATAAGTATTCATTTATTCTTTGGACCTCATTTTGTAAAAGTGACCCCCTGATATCATGAAAACTCAGGGATTTGAAGTCGGGACAACATGTAGCTATAACATCTACCATAGGATGATAATATGTATAATTAGTAGCATTGAATGGTATGTCTACACCATAACACCATCTAGAAATGCATTCCCACGCATCCTCCTTCTATGTATTTTTCCATTTAGCATCAATGGTGGGTTGAGAACCAGGGGTGGTGTGGGGTACAAAGAAAGAGTCAAGCCCTTTGCATGCTCTCTTCAAAATTGATGCCCTAAGACGAACAAAAGATGAATTTTCAACTTCATCTCTATGTCCCACTCCCAATCCAATAGGAAAACTAGAGGATTCTTCAAAACTAGGAATAGTAAAAGGATCACCATCTTGACTTTTCCCTGCATATTTTTTAATCTTCTTGGCCCTAGATTTCTTTGCTTGGTAGAATGCAAGAAGATTTTTCATCTCCAAGTTTAATTCATCATAGACTTTTGTGCAACCTTCTACTTGGCCTTTTTCACATGCTAAGTGTATTTTTATCCTATGGATACCCCCACCTTTAATTGTCTTCACACAATAATTGCATAATTTATGGTTTTTTATATTCAACTAATAATGTGCCCATGCTCCATCCTTCTTGTTTTTAGAGATGTTGGAAATTTTTTCAGCAACAAACAAAAATTTGCAAATAAATCCCTAAAATTTCTTATATTCTAGGGAAAAAATAAATAGCTTTAAAGAGAAAAAGAAAGGAATAAGAGAATCCTTGACATACCTTCACAATAAGTTGAAATATGGAGAATAAGAGAAGCTCCCAACAATAGAAAAACATCTCTCTAATAGCCCGTGGAAATATGGAAAATAACCACAAAAAAATTAGCAAAAAAAACCCCAAAAAAACCCAATAATATCCCTTGAAACAACTCCAAATTTGTTGTAGAAAATAATCCCAAGAGATCTCCAATTGAACCCTTCAACCAGCTTTCAAAATCTTCCCAAGAAATCCTTTAGAAAATCCCTGCAAACAACTTTCCAAAACCACCAAAGAAACTCAGATCAATAATTCCAAGGAGTTCAAATGAATAGTGTGAGTGAAATAGAGGGAGCAGGGGGGGATTTAAATAGCTTTGAGGGAGGGCCTAGGGTTAGTTGGTAGGCCCCCTCAATATTAAATTCATGTTTTTTCCTAAAACCTTTTGAAATCCGGTCCACTAATTGTGTCGTACGAAACCGACCAATTCAGTGTTTTTGGTCGGTTTTGTGCGGAACCAGCCAAAAATGGTTCTATGTCGTTAGTCCAACTGTTTTTTCCTTGAAGGCTAGTCCGATCAGTCGGTTTTTCTGGACTGGGCCAGTTTTGATAACATTGGTCAGGAGGACATAGTTCAAGATTGAGGATGGTGAATCAAGATAGTACCCTAATATTACTCGTGTTCCATGGGATAAGTAAGGATGATGCAGAACAACATTGGTTCACATGTGAGGCGATCTTTTCTAGGAAGACGATCACAAATAAGGCATCGAAGATTATGTAGTTGAAGACCATGTTCATGGATAAAACCTTGATCTGGTACATGAATTATAAGGCCATTGCACCAACAAGACATATGAGGTCCCTTAAAAATATCAAGAGAGATATGATTAAGGATTTCTAGAAGACTAAGTCAAAATCTCAATGCATTATAGAGATTAAGGTGATTAAGCAGAAATTGGGAGAAACCGTGTGGGATTATGACTTGTTACCCCCCCCCCCCAGACTAGGGGTAACCAAGGAGATCATGTCTCAAGGTCCACATGTAGTAGACATGGAGTGTCGAGAGACATATTGATAAATAGAGCCCATCAACCCCCATTATTTTCCTCCAAGCACAGATCAACCAAGGCTCATCACATTCAAGCAACCCATGGTATTGGGCATGGTAAGCCAACATCATCATGAGGTATGGTTAGTTCTTTTTTCATGTAGGGTGTTGCATTTAATTTATTGGGAATGTAAACGAGGATATTTGGTTAAAGTTGGATAGTGGATGTTGTCCCTTGACCAAGTTTTGGGAGATTCTTGGTCATGTTGACCTACTTTGGGACTTTGACAGCCTGTCGAAGGAGGAGCGGAAGATGAAGCGGAGATCACAGGATCTCAACCCCTTTTTGGGTCCTTTTTGGGTTTTTGGGATTATGTAATGGGATTGGGATGTCGACCCATGGGTTTACCCATGTTTAGGCCTATTTTGTAATATATAAATAGATGCTTAGGCAAGATAGAAGTAGTGGTGCATCTATGTGATTTGAATGTATGCTAAGTGCAAGTAGAGTCTGTAAGTGCTTTGTGCATGATTGTAAGAGACTTGCAAAGCTAAGTGTGGGTCCTTGTATCAAATTGTGGAAGGCTTTGTGTTGTAACGCAAGGAAGAAGGATATAGTGAGTTGCACGGGTCTTCTATCTTATGTGGTGTAAGGGTTTTGAGGCTTTGTGCTTGTAACCGATTGAATGAAGCCAATAAAGAAGAATATTTGGTGGACGTAGCCCTAGGATGGGGGTGAACCACGTAAATATTGTGTTATTCTTTTGTGTGCCTTGTCTTGATTTGTTCACATGCTTTGATGTATTTAGATAGATTTACTTATGCTTTGTGCTTATTATATGTGAGAATGTTAGATCTGATCTTTATGGCTATGCTTAGTGATTGACTTGCTTGATCTAATCTATTTACCTATGATAAGTTCTTAAATACATTATATTAGTGTGAATGTTGCGAATCTTTGTTTTATCAGCGAAGTGGATATTGATTGCATATTGAGGAATTGACGATGCTAAGTGATTTATTAAGTAGTACAATCGCAGATCTATGTCTCAGGTAAGGTTGCAGACACCTGAGTCTTACAACCACCCCTGCCTCTACCTTGGGTGAGACTTCATCTACTCCACGGGTGTTTCCAAAAGGATCGGTAGTTAGGGCTTTGTTGGTGCGTTGTTGTAGTGTTGAACCCTAGGTCTGCCCCTATGCCAACAAATGGTTCCATTGTCGAGACCTGAAACTGTGATTGTTGGGAACTGAGAAAGAAGAAGCTTTGTGCAAAGATTCGACCTGAGATTGTGAAATATCTATGCATAGATATGTGCCCTAGTGCATAGTATCCTAGTCAATTTATAAAGCTATGTGATAAAGAAAGAAGCTCGATATGAAGAAACGAGGTCGGATCTGAAGGAAAGAAGCAAGATCTGAAAGCTTTTGTGCTCTAAGAAAGGTAAAAGTGAGAATTTCTGATTAAAATAGGTAATATCTACAAGCTTTGTGCTCTGATAAAGGGTAGTAATAGTTAAAAGTTTTAGATCTGGAAGCTTCATTCTCCATAGAAGTAAGATAAGTGGAATTTGTTTTTTCTAAAGTATGTATCTAGGTATGTTTGATAGGTTCTATCCTAGCTTGAAAACTAAGGTATTAATAGATGAAAGAAGGCTTGATATGAGTAGATCTGATAAGAATAGTGAAAGATATGTTATACCTATGCATAGAAAGAATGTTTGGACTAAAAATGGATGTAGGATCCTAGAAAGAATTTTTTGCAGGTTAGCTACCATGATCCTAGTGCGCAGTACCAGAAAGGCTAGGGATCATTTAAAAGAAAGAGAGGATTAACCCTCTATTACAGTTATAGAAGATTGGGACATCTTGCTAAGGAATGCCCTGGGAAAATACCTAGTTGTTTTTGTTGTAAAGATATGGACCATGAAGTGTTGGATTTCCCAATGACTGCTAAGCTGGAAGAAATGAATCTGAATAGAGGAAACCCTAAGGCAAATCTAGAAATGGCAGAACCCCTAAAAGAATCAGAGAAAGTATTGCTGCAAATAAACAAAACCCTGAATGACCATCGACATGTCAGAATATCAAAGATCTTCAAGGAAAAAGAATGCATTAAAGTAAGAATAGCAGACTTCAACATTGACTGTGTTCTGGATGAAGAAACACAGGTGAATATCATGACAGAAAGAACTTGGGAATCCATAGGGAAGTATGTTATGATCCCTTCATTAGGAGGAATAGGACTATTCAGAGGAAAATTGATAAACCTATGTGGAAAGCTCGCTCACATACCTATGAACACTAATGGAACTTTAACAAAAGAAGATTTTGAGATTATTAAATTTATTCAAGAAAACGGCCCGTTTACCATGTTACTAGGAAAATCTTGGATTGATAGAGATCAAGCCAGACGAAAAGAAGAAGAAAAAAATTTGGAACAGAAGAAACAAGAGTTAAAAGATTTTATGACCAGAAGGATCACACACTTGATTGCAGAACAAGAGAAGAGATCAAAGTTATTTAACACTAGCAACCCAGATGTAGAAGGTGTAAGAAGACCCACATAAGACCGAAGTACCTACCCCAGACAAAGACAAAGTATTATCCAAGAATCCTAGGGAAGAATCTCAACAACACGAAGTGACTATGACCAAAGAAGATAAGAATCAGAATGGAAAAAGGAATACCAAGACGAAGCTCACTAGAAAAAAGGATAGAAAGTTAAGTAAGAAGAGAGATAAGATCAAAAAGTTGCAGAAGGTTCCAGAGGGAACTTTGCAGAGGGAAAAAATTCAAAATGGGAGCTTCGTCGGGATATTAGAATAGCGACACATGGCACTTCGCCATGACGAAGCAATATAGTCGTTGGGGACATTATAATCGTTCGATCGATGCTCCAAATGGGCATATAGGAAATTATGGTTTGTCATCAGACCGTTGGACTATGCCATAATGGATCGGACAAGAGTTAATGGAGGCTCATACCCATTGTTAAGTTCCCTATTTATCCCGCTGTGCCAGGCACCGAGAACACTTTTTCCAATTGAGAATTCAAGCCCGCATACTAAGCCAAGTTTATACAATGATCATCATGCTCTTGCTCTCTATCTTAGTATTGTGTCTAAGTTGTTCCCTACACTTGCGATTGTGCACCCCGAGTGTGTCATTCGGAAGAATTGAGCGCCGCAAAGAAAGTTGTTGAAGAATTTTTGATCGACCTGATGACTAGAAGAGTCATGTCGGAGAGAGGATTATCCACTGGTGTACAAGCATCATCCACGAGAGGAATGCCAACCTCTTTGTTAATTTCTCAAGCCAGACCATCCCGACCAGTCGACGAAAAGAGAACCAACCACAGAGACGATATCATGAATGCTAAGTTGATTCTGAGCATTTTACCCATCTATCTACCACCTTTGAGCGCTGCAATCAATCGAGACAGTGTGCCCAGAGAATTTGAGTACACTTTGGTCACTGCGTACATCCCGAAAGGGATACGCACAGTTCACGTAGACTAAGAAAAGATTGCAGCATTGAAGTTTAGTGACTTCAATCTCAGTGATAGGAAGGTATACAACATGCTCGCCACACATAAATACCTGACCAGAATAAAGGGAAAGAATTCAAAGATAGTTCCCCAATCATGGACTATGAACCTTGCACAGTCCACACTTCTCAATGTCATGAAGATTCCTCACTTCAGAAGGCACCAAGAAGTGAACGCATGCATCAAGATGTTGTTGTATTGTTACCATGGAATATGCTTCTGGTTAAACCATCGTATAACAGTGGATCTGACGTTGATAAATCAGATCACCGAGCTTAGCATGCAAGGACCTGACCCACATGATTTCTATCCTGGAAAAAACATGGACTGCGCTCTTGCCCAATAGATCAAGGACACTTACTGAAATGTCGAGAAGGGAACGCAAGGCTACAAGGTATCTTCTATATAGAGCGACGTAGTGCACCTTGCCTATTAGTTGATCGCAGGAAAGTTAGTCCACAAGAACCGACCCACCCAAGTGACTGGTTTTGTAGTCGACCTCGTAGGAAAGTGCGCGGAGGGCCTACAAATGAATTGGGGGAAGTACCTCATGAACCAGTTGGAACTGGACTGCAGGGAAGTGCAAGATCAAGGATATGAGTTCCACTTCATCTAGCTTCTAATCCTAATCCCTTTCATCACATGGGAGATGCCGGAAGGTGCGACCTTCCTGGACATCGATTCCTTTGAACCTCTGGCCATGAAGTTCAGTACACTATGGTATTCTAGTGACATGAACAAGCAATGGTAGTCAAATTTCATGTTCCATACCTATTACAACCAGCTAAAGACATCCATCCAGTCTGAGCCTCTCATCATGCTAAATACTCTCCACAGGTTTCGGCCTTTAATGAAATTCAACACGGACCGCCATTTCATTTATATTACAGTGAACGCTGACGAGCACAAGCAATAACTTCAGTATTACTACAAGATGACAGAGGAGGACTTAGAAGAGATTACTAAAGACTGGTCGGAGGACCTCCTCATTCCAGCAGACCCTGTGGAGATGTTCGACATTGACAGTCCAAAAGTAGCGCATGATACACCTAGACCCAGCAAGACAAAGAAAAATGAAGAAGCCCAAGATGTAAGTAGTACCTCAACGAAGACTGATTATATCTCACCTACACAAGGAGGTGATGGTGGAGAGATAGATGGCACAGAATTTGAACATAAGAAAGGACAGGTTACATCACCTAGAGATGAGGAGGATCCCTCGAATAAAAGGAAGGTTTCCCCCTGAAGCCTTCTTCCCGAAAGAAATCGAAAGCCTCTATGACCAAAATTTAGACTACCCTCACCTCATATGACTTCAATTTCATCGTAGCAGCCCTAAATGATGCTTCGTTGGATATAGAAGAGAAGCAAGAGGCTAAGAAGGAGGATATATACAATTGAATTAAGGTTGAACTTCAAGGGGTGGAGCAGGCACTACAGTCCAGCCATGTAGTTTCCACTGCACCTCTGCCATTGGAAACACCAGAACTGGGAGATGAGTCATCTCAACTCCACAAAATTCCTGATACAGTCAAAGCTCGCCTTCGATGAGCACAGGAGGAAACAACACAAGCCACCCAGACTTTAGCACAAGTATAGGAAGACATTTTAGAGCAACGCAGTACTGCAGAACAGGAAAATCTTGCTCTCCAAGCAAAGTGGGATGAAGAAAAAGTCCAGTTGCAGAAAGAAAAGGAATAGTTTCTCGTGGAGCAACTCGAAGTAAAGGAAAGGGTCAACAAAGAACTTTTCTCTATGAAATTTGTAGAAGTAAAGACTGAAGAGAGAGTCCCACAGTAGGTGGCACAAATTGAAGAAGTGATTCAACAACTACAACAACGCATAGCATATTTGGAGCTATGCGCAGTGCCCGAGACTCCGCAAGACGTAAGAGACCTAAGGGAAGCAATTGCCCGTAGTGCAGTTGACAAACTAAAAGATATTTCCCTTGAGTGCAAGCAACTGAGTAATCACAACACCCAAACATATGAGAACCTCACTGAGAACCCAGAGTTATAGGCACTAGAGTCGCAGCTCCAGGAAGTGAAGCAACACGCAGACACACTACAGGTGCAATTGAAGGCCCTGTCATCTGTAGACAGAATGAAAATATCTCAAGAGAAATGCACCACCCAACAGTAGATCCATACAATCTAGAGAAAAGTTATGGATGTAACTCAATGGATCCAACCTGTACAATATAAGGCATACCAATTGTTCACAGAGGTTGAAAGCCAAGGAGATGAGCTAGAACAGGTTGTCACTACAATAAAACAACGCCTAGAAGGGCCAGTGAATGACATAGTGATCCAAGAGTTCATTGAGAAAGAGGCCATAGCAAAGAAGCAAGTCGAAATAGCTCGAGCCAAACTCGAGGCATTCGAAGTAGAACTAATCAGACCAGAGTGACTCGGGATGAGTCACAAGTGAGTGTTGGGGGTTTGTTGGCCCTTGACCAAGTTTTGGGAGATTCTTGGTCATGTTGATCTACTTTGGGACTTCGATAGCCTATCGAAGGAGGAGCAGAAGACGAAGCAGAGATCATGGGATCTCGTCCCTTTTTTGGGTTCTTTTTGGGTTTTTGGGATTATGCAATGGGATTGGGATGTCGGCCCATGGGTTTACCCATGTTTAGGCCTATTTTGTAATATATAAATAGATGCTTATGAAAGATAGAAGTAGTGGTTCATCTATGTGATGTGAATGTATGCTAAGTGAAAGTAGAGTCTGTAAGTGCTTTGTGCATGTCTATAAGAGACTTGCAGAGCTAAGTGTAGGTCCTTGTAGCAGATTGTGGAAGGCTTTGTGTTGTAACGCAGGGAAGAAGGATCTAGCAATTTGTGCAGATATTCTGTCCTATGTGGAGTAAGGGTTTTGAGGCTCTTTTCTTGTAACCGATTGACTGAAGACAATAAAGGAGAAGATTTGGTGGATGTAGCCCCAGGGTGGGGGTGAACCACATAAATATTGTGTTATGCTGCTTTGTGCCTTGTCTTGATGTGTTCACATGTTATTTACTAAGTGCTTTGATGTATTTAGATAGATCTACTTATGCTTTGTGCTTATTATATGTGAGAATGTTAGATCTGATCTATATGGCTATGCTTAGTGCTTGACCTACTTGATCTGATCTATTTACCTATTCTAAGTGCTTAAATACATTATATTAGTGTGAATGTTGTGAAGCTTTGTTTTATCAGCAAAGTGGATATTGATTTCATATTGAGGAACTGACAGTGCTAAGTTCTTTATTAAGTAGTACAATCACAGATTTGTGTCCCATCTAAGGCTGCAGACACCTGAGTCTTGCAACCACCCCTGCCTCTACCTCGAGTGAGAATTCATCTACTTCACAGGTGTTTCCGAAAGGGCCGGTAGTTAGGGATTTGTCGGTACATTGTTGTAGCGTTGAACCCCGGGTCTGCCCCTGTGCCAATAGTGAAAATGAATTTTTTAGGTAAGCTATCCTAGATGGATAGTTCTTGTCATTCCATTTATGGTGGTATGTGGAACATCACATAATTCCTCATGGTTAGAGAGTTATGGCCATGATAAGTTGGAGACCCCAGGTTAGAGAGTTATGGCCATGAGAAGTGAAGTAATGAGTATATTATAATTCAAAGTGAATACAAAATAAATTATGTCAATAATATATTTAATGCAGAAATTAGAAGTGGGTTAACCCTAAAATAAGGAAAGTGGGGCCAAGTGACCTAGAAGATGTTTTTAAGGAAGCTACTTGGAGAGTATAAATAAGAGGCAGGGCTCTTTAATTTTAATCATACTTGAGAATATTGAATATCTATAGGTGTCTAAGGTAACCAAGGATATCTAAGCCGAAATTCTGAGGGAAGGTGAAGAAAAGAAGGCCGAAATGCAAGGAAGGATAAATTCTTTTGATGGTACTTTCTAAGGTGTTTTGAGTAAAAACGTCATAACTTATTCATAAAAGATCCAAATTCAGTGAAACCAAATGTGTTGGTTAGGGTATAGTTGTAGTATGTTTTGTAATAGTTTCATATCAATTCAACAAATATTCCATGTGGGGCATGCTCTACATGGTCACTCTCTAGAATAAGACAAAATTCAGCAAGGTATGCCATTTTTGCTATAACTCCTTTTCTGAGAGGTTCCAAGTAGTGACACCTCGAGTAATTGAATAAAACACACTGAAGAACATTATGTATCAGTTTCAGATCTTTATACATTATAGGTACAAAGTTATGATTACTTCAAGTTAGGGTTATTGACTAATCCAAAACTAGGCATGTGAGACTAAAGTCTATTGTTGTTGAAGTTAAGGAAGGTTTGCAGGAATGTGATCATATACACCAGGTCTATTATAGAGCTACAAGTCATATTTGGATGATGAAATTGATGAGGTATTTTTGTTGAGGTACATGTTGAGTACATGGTTGAGACAAGTAGTTGATGAGTTGGCACATACATGAGGTTTATAGTTGGTGATGTTGGTACATATTGATGAGTCATAGTTGATGAGTAGTTGACACATGATTGGTACATACTTGGTACATGGTTGATGTAATTTTTTATGGTACAGGTTGATTACAGGTTGAGGTATAGGTTTATGCATGGTTCAGATTTATTGGTATAGGTTTACAACGGTATATATTACAGTGGAAGGATGACAGTGGTTCCATCATTCTAATTCTACTTTAGGGTGGCAGGACGGGGCAAGGTCAAGTGGTTGTAGCCACCTTATGGTTGTAGCCAAAGAACATAGGGGGTTTTAGCCTCCTTCTGGTTGTACCCAGTGAATTGGGGAGTTGAAACTAGGGGGTTGGAGCCTCCTTCCAGTTGCAGCTAGAAAACAAAGGAAGTTGGTGCTTCCAATGAATGCAATTCTTCAAGACATGTAAGAAAAAGCATTATGTGTTTTCTCCCAATTTGGGTTTCCACGTAAAACACTGGTGTATTGTGTATGTGTGTGTTTGTTCAATTGTTCATTGCTTATTTACTCTGTAGTTATTGGATGATAATGTTTCATTGATATAACACTTGGCTAATATGGTTAAAAGGGATTAAATTGCTTTATCACTGATTCACCCCCCCTCTCAGTAATACAACAATTGGTATCGGAGCATGTTCCTTTAGAAATCAATTTAACCACTGAAAGGTAGATCATGGAGAGTACCAACTGATATAAAAATGAAATACCACAGTTTGATGGACAGAAGTATGTTTTTTGGAGCATAAAGATGAGGACATATATACAAGCACAGGGATTTCAAATTTGGCAATCAGTTGTAGATGGATACACAGCACCAACAGTTCCACCAACAAACGATAAAGTAGTAAAACTCAGTGAGAATAATTCCAAAGCCACAAATGCACTTTTGAATGGTCTCAGTGATACGATATTCACCAAAGTTGCACACTGTAAATCCACTAAAGAGATTTGGGACAAGCTTCAAAATATTTATGAAGGAGATACAAAAGTCAAAGCAACAAAGCTTCAGACTTACAGAGGTCAGTTCGAACAACTAAAAATGAATGAAGATGAATATATTGTAGCTGTTACACATTATTTTCGTCATCCCTATGACCATTAATGATGTAAACCTATCTATTGCCTTCAGAGGGGTCAGTGGCCTGAGTTCCTGAAGAGAGAAGGGAGAAGAACTTTTCTTGAGAAAAGAAGTTGGATTTTCCTTTGGAAAAACCCTGTAAAAAAGGAAGTTCCTAGGCTGCCTATGTATTAGGGTGAGAGAATGTCTGATTCTCGTAGGTTGCACCATAGCTAGGGTGCGAGATGTTCATAGGTTTCTCTATAGGTAGGGTGCGAGAATGCCTACACGTGGGAAAAACAAGCGTTTTCTTGAATCTTCTAGAAGGGGAAACTTCTATGGTGAGGTGGCATCCGAATGGTTTGGATCTTACTCGCTTTCATGATTTAGTGGGATCATCCTAACCTCCTCACCTTATCCTCTTCAACTTATAAAAGGAGAGGAGTTCTCATGGAGAAAGTTAGCTTTGGTTAGCTTGGAGCTTTTGGGATTAG
>SNQJ01S0046883.1:22180-39823 GCA_010110895.2 Picea sitchensis
AGTATGTGTATGTTTGTTCATTTGTTCATTACTTATTTACTCTACAGTTATTGGATGATAATGCTTCATTGATATAACACTTGGATTATATGGTTAAAAAAGATTAAATTTCTCTATTACTGATTCACCCCCCCTCTCAGTAATCCAACATATTTTTTTTTTGGAGGCACCTTGGAATCACTTGACGATGAGCTTGCACCCCTCTTGCACCAGGATGTGGCCTTTGGAGGCCCATGATGTCACCTTCCTAGATTTGACATCACCCTTCTAGCCTTGACGTCATCCTTTGAGGCTAGGGTTTTGATGGATCTGGATGTTTCTTTATGTGGTATGGGTGAGGAGACATACCCTTGAGGATTTGAGGCATGACATGTGGCATTAGAAGGCCCAACGAATTACCTTGGAGGCATGACATCACTCTCCTAGGGCATGGCGTCACCCTACTAGGGTTTATTTCATGTATTTTTTAATTTATGTACATTTTAGAGGCAAATTAAAAGGTTCAACCCTCTTTGTATTGTGGACAAATTATTATTGCAAGGCATTATATAAATAAGGACCGTGTATTATCATTTTTCATCATAATTGTTCCTCACACAAGAGGATTGGATATGAAATTTTCTCCCTATTGGAAACATTGGATGATTTTACTAGTGCGCTATCACTTGGAGGACTTGCTTTGGATGTCTCTTGGCTTATTCTGGTGGGAAATTTATGCAATTAGGGTTTTATGCTTGATGATTCTTGGTGAAGTAATTAAAATCTGCAATTTCATTTCATGCATTGAATGGTAAATTGTATTTGTTCAAATTGAATATTTTGATATTTCTTTTCTAAAACCCTAGGAGAGGAGCATAAGGTGCTTCCTCCTCTCTCTAGATCTTTCCACTCTTTAAATTGTCAATAAAATCTTGTCTAGAGTAAACTCCTAAAGCCCTAAATTTCTAACACTTTAGGAATTTGGTTCTATAGGCTTGTTGACACACACACACACACACACACACATGTCAAGAATCTAAGGAGAGAATAATTCACTATATCCCAAAGGTTCTTGCTCTCTATAAAATTCATCTTTTGGGGCTTGAAGTTTGAGGCCCTAAGGTGCTAGCTCCTCAATTTCATCTCATTTTCCTTAGACATTATTATCATCATTTCTCCAATTGTTTGTAGTGTTGTTGTAAAAGACTCCATAGCCCAAAAGGCACTAGTCTCATTGCTCTTATGAAGGAAATTGATCCAACAAACTCTCAAACTTTATTGTCTAAGCCTTTTACTAATTTTTCCTAACCCTAGCTTAGCTTAAAATACTAATTTTGTTGTTTTTGTTGCAAAACATTGCTACAACCACATAATTTGCTTCATTTTGCTGGGTACACTAACTAAATACTAACCTAACTTACTCAGAAATTTCTTGTGATAAATGATACATGATCTATTATATAAATGCTAAGTTTCTACTATGATTTCATGCAATTCTGATCCATATTTCTTGTGGTTGTTACAAAACTTTATTGGTTGTCATAAATTGTTACTTTGCTGCAATTTTACATCAGCCATCATATATTTATGTTGTCTATTGTCTTTTGAGGTTACATTGCATATGTGTATTTGGAAATTGATATTTGCAATCTATATTTGTTCTTGTTCGAGGAAGGTACCCAAATCTCATCTCTTTGCCTCAATTCTACATACATAGACCTTTGACTTAGGTAACCAGTGAGAGGGTGCTCCAAACTTGGCTATATAATTTTATATATGTTCCATTGAGGTTATCAGGGATGCCTCCCTTGTGGTGTACCTCAACCATCACTAAAATGTGGGGATTTCCTACAAAGGTGACAATGGTGGGTTATCCTATAGTTACAGGGATTTGGAAACTTGTGTTGGGGATTTGGCATAAGTAAAAATATTGCTATAACATGACCAAAAGTTCAAGATCTTTTTGGATAGACAGATGTTCCAAATCCAAGCTGTGCAACATAGAGAATGGCTCATTGTGGGGTTGCTCCCCCATATCTAAGTCCCACTTACCCAGTAGAAGGTGTCTATTGAGGTAGAAGCAATGGAGATTGGCACAATGTGCCTAGAGGCTATACCATGAGGATCAGAAACATCGATAATTTTTGCACAGGTGCAATCCCATCTTTCCAACCCAACAATGAAATTGCAGGATATGGAAAAAGCGAAGGTGGTGTGTGAGAATGTATGGTGTACAACATGTCAATCGAAAGGGAATCATAGAGATGAGTGTTCTACATTGGGAAACTATATGGCGACGGGTGCACCAAATCCATTTCCAACTGGACCCTGGATCGAATGGTGTGAGATTTTCAAACAATGGGGACATATACCACCTCGCTACCCAACACTGGAGAAATATCAGAAGATGCATCATACTTCATTTTGTGAATTTTTCAAATCTATGGGGCATGATGTGAACAACTTTCGGTCACTCCAGCTAATGTAAGACCATACCCATGACTTATTTTAGGTTCAGGAGGAACAAAAGGGTGGTGATTGTGGTGGTGTTGAGAGAGGCGAATATCAAGGAGGTCCCAGAGGCGGATATGGATGCAATCAAGGACAAGGATATGGAGGAGGTGGAGGTATACCCTCAAATTGTTTTAAATGTGGCAAGTTAGGCCATGTGTCAATACTTTGTACCAAATAGCATGCTTTCTATGGGTAATATTGCTATCCCAATCATGTCACGTAGGATTTTCCCGAACTATTAAAAAAGTGGGAAGAGAAGAAGGTACACTACAACATGGTAACTGCAAAGTCATGCGGGAATAAAAAAAAAAGATGATGAATTTGATGTGTGGGTGATAACTCAAGGTGGACAAAATATGGGAATGGAATTTGATCATGGTGAAAGCTTGGGCCAAAGTTCGGAGGGAAAGATAATAAATGCAATATATCCCCTTCCTAAGTTTGATGTTTTTCGTAAAAAGTAGTTCCAGCGTGATGCACAGAGGGCCATAGAGGAAGAAATACCATGAGAAGAGTTGCAACACATAATGTAAAGGTCATATTCACGAGGAAGTACAATGAGTGACATAGAGGTCACTAGAAGTATCCCAATCCCATGAAGAATTGTAGTGTGACACGCAGAGGTCTTTGGTGGAAGCTCGTGTGCACAAGGAACTAAAAAGGTTGTTGGAAGAAGCTTGCAGACAAGAGGAGTTTTGACGCATCAAAAAAAGGGCAATAGAGGAACATGTAAATGAATATTTGAAGTACAAGACATGAAAAGAAGCACTGCATGATTGGGGTCATGAAACAAAAACTGAGGATCAAGTAAGTAACTTCTTGTGTTGCTTTTTAAGGTTGTTATGTGATCCTGATGTTGCACGGAAGTTGATGTAGATGTTAGCAACCTACATGGGGGAAGAAGGGATAGATAGATTTATATCATCCCCCTTTCCAAAAAGGGACATATGTTAGATCAGTAAGTAGAAGTGCACAAAAAGAGAGTTCAAGATGGCAACTGGACTTGGAAGTAATGATATGTATGGGGTCATGTTGGATTTGGGCTCTGATGTGAACATGATGTTGAATAAGTCATGGGAATTAATGGGTAAATTGAGTTTGGTCTAGTTGCACATTCATCTTTGTTTATCAAATCAGTACAAAATATACCCTATACCCTGATTGGATAAAGTTGAAGTGAATATTAAATGGGTGAAGACGAAGGTTGATTTTGAAGTGATAGAGATCATGGATGACATTGATCCATACCCTACTTTACTTGGCATTGATTGGGCCCTTGACAACAATGTTGTGTTGAACTTGAAGAAGAGACAAATATCATTTGAAACAGACACCCTATGCATTATTGCATCATTTGATCCAAATGAAGGGGATGGATACAAAGAGCTGATAGATGAGGATGCACCGAGCTTTGTTATTGAAAATATTTACAAAATCACGGGACCAGGGAAGATTACATCAATCCAAAAACAGATGAGGAACTGAATTTGAGGAGCATGAAGTCATATGATATTGATTCATAGGACACCATGGAGAGGTGGCAACATAAGATGTATGATATATCTACCAAAATATGTGCTAGGATAACTAAATCAGTGTGTTGGATTGGCTCTGAGCTATGTGATTCCCCATGATTTGATGGTATGGGGTCGATAGAATCATTCTTCATACAGATGGAGAAGACTGTTTCAAAATATAGAAGGGTTTAGGCCATGGATACTACATTACAAGGAACACTAGTGTGGTGGTGGGCGACACATCACGCAAACATACAAGACTAGGAGTGGGTGGTTTAGTTGATAACGGTTAGATTCCAACCCATCTCTGACTTCGAATTGGACAATCAATATAAGGGCATTGAAGATCCTTGGGAGCATATTCATTATTGTGAAAGGAATTGGAATACCAATAATATTCCTCATACCTAATGAGTCCACCAGTTTGTTCATAACATGGATATAGCTCCAAGGAGTTGGTATATTCAAGAGGAGCTCAAGAGGAAAATGATAGAATGGGTTCATGTATGTGCATAGTTTTTTTCAACATTTAGCTTCATAACATAAGATCATACTCAGAAGGAGGCACCACTCAAGATTAAAAACTTTATCTTTCATCATCAACCAAAGGATTCCATGTTGAAGGTGGTATGATCATATCATCAATGGATGGTGAAACTAAACGAGGTCATCCATTGTTGGAAATTCAAAGTTGACGATATTGATGATGATGATCCAAGATTCATACATATCAAAGAATCTAAGGGTGAGTGTGCATTCGAGGGAAAAGCAATGGATATAGTTGTGTCGAACTATGGACATCCAATTAAGATAAAGACACATAATATCAACACTGATGAAGTGCCCAAAATGGATATCATTGGAGATTATTGAGAGAAGGAGATTGTCACTCAGGTTGTAGATCTGCTCAAATAGTATGAGTACATATTCCCCTGAAGCTTCTTAGAGATGAATGGAATCACAAGGTCCCTATGGGCTATGAAAATTCAGTTCCATCCAAACACTAAACCTTTTAAGAGAAGGTCTTACTGATTAAACCCCAAGTATAAAGAAAATGTGTGCAAGGAGTTCTCGGGAATGTGACGGATGAGAATCCTACTCCTTTACAGATGACTTTTTAGGATATCATTAGGTTCATATCATGGAGGAATATCAAGCCAAAACCACCTTTGCAACATAATGGGTTTCCTTTGCTTATACGTTGATGCATTTTTGGCTAAATAATTCTCCCACGGTATTTTCTCGAATCGTGGTTACAATCTTTAAATAATTTATCCACAAGTTCCTTGAAGTTTACTTGGATGACTGGATAGTGTTCAGTTTTTTAACAGAGCACATGCAAGCCATTTTCTTGATGTTGGATCATTGTCTCTAGCTCTAGATTTCACTGAATTTGAAGAATTGCATCTTTTGCATACCATTTAGGACGTTGTTGGGGCATGTGGTTTGCAATTATGGATTATTGGTCAACCAAGATAAAATTGTTCCCATACTAGACATTGTGGCCCCCACTTTGTTTCACAAGTTGCATGCCACATTGAGTCATACAGGATATTATTGGAGGTTCATTCATAGATATGTGAAAATTGTTGCCCCTTGGAGAATTTTTTGCGCAAGGATACCAAGTACAACTAGACACATGAATTTCAAGAAGCCCTGGATACCCTAAAGAAGAAACTAGTCACTGTGTCGATTCTAGTTTTTCCTTACTAGTCCAAGATATTCCATGTTCATGTAGGTGCTTCATCCATTGCATTGAGAGTAGTTCTTATCCAGGCAAGAGAAGGAAATATTGATCAACTAGTTTACTTTTCCAATCACAAGTTTTCTGATGCGGAAAATAATTATACAACTAATGAGCATGAGGGCCTCGCCATGGTATATGTCTTTCATAAGTTTCAAAAAAAATTGCTAGAACCCATTTTATATTCTTCATTTTCCATTATGTGCTCAAGTATTTGGTCAACAAGCCAATATTGGGGGGGAGTATATGTCGTTGGTTACTGATCTTTCAAGAATTCAAGTTTGAGGTAGTTTTCAAACTAGGAAAATATAATGTTGGACTAGATCATCTGTCAAGGATCGAGTCTGGAGAAGCTAGTACAAGTCTAGATGATGAACCCTCAATGCACAACTTTTTCATGTAGAAGAATTTCCTAATCAAATATCCATGATCACTTAATTTCTCACATCAAGACAAGCTTTGATGGGGTATACTTTGGCCCAACATTACCAGCTGGTAACCTGTAATGTTAGTTATCAATTGATTGTTGGACAACTATACAAGTTGGGAGGTGATGGAATTATGCGCAGATGTGCCTTAGAGTAACAACATGGCCCCATTTTGTATGAATCAAATGAGGTAATTATAGGAGGGAACAATACCGACAAAGCCACTGCATGAAAAGTCTTACATATAGGGCTTTGGTGTCCTCTCTCTTTGCTAATGCCAAAGAGTATTATAAACATTGTGATGTATGTCAATGCATCAAAAAGCCTTGTTGAAGAGATGATCTACCTATGTTTATGGTTACAACATTGGATCCATTTGAGAAGTGGGCCATTGATTTTATGGGCCCTATCAATCCTCCCATGTGTCAGATGGGTGTGTGTTATATTATTACTGCCCATGAGTACTTGATGAGATGGGTTGAATTCGCACTGGTTAAGGATTGTATGGAAGAAACAATGGCACAATTCATTTTTTAGAATGTGATTACTAGGTTTGGGTGCCTGAAGGTACTAATGAGTGATCAAGGCTCGCATTATCTGAACGAGACCATTCAGGAACTCTCTCAGGAGTTCATGATCCACCACCCAAAGAGCACACGCTATCATCCACAAGTTAACGATATAGTTGAAGCTTTCAATAAGATTTTAGAGTATGATTTAACCAAATTTTGTAATGTGTAGCGTGACGATTGGGATCAGTAGATCCGGACAGTTATTTGGGCATATCAAACAACCTATAAATGGTTGACGAAGCACACCCATCCAGATTGTTCTACAACAAAGAAGCATTCATGTCACTCAAATTCATTGTTCCCAACCTACACATTGTTATAGCTACCCATATGGCCAATGAAAACTCGCTTCAACAGAGATTAGAAGAACTCGTGGAATTGAAAGAGGATCAGTTAGTGGAAGGATTCAGTCAAGTGTTCAAAAAGTAGATACAAAAGGCACATCATGATCGCAACATCTGCCATAAAATTATACAACCAGGTTCTTTATTATTGTTATATGAAAGAAAATATTTACAACATCCTGGTAAGCTATGTATGCATTGGTTGGGTCCCTTCTATCTAGTATACATCAACGAATAATATGCAACCAAGTTGGCCATGTTTCAAGGGACTTTTTAATGGAAGTAGATTGAAAGTGTATTATGGCCTGCAGAGGTCCCTTATCATTTAGAAACCTTTATCCCATCTAGGGTTAGAGTAGGTTAGGCATAGTGTAGGATGTATATAAGATAGGAAGGTACTTATTCAACATCAATAAAAAAATTGGAAACATAGGAAACACTCCCATCACACGGGTGGACTGGATCGATTGAAAACTTTGCAAATTCACAATATTTCCAATTCTGAGTGGAGTTATGGCTCATGTACAAGGTAATGGCGCTAACAGGGGACTCACATGGGTATGGGTCAAGATAGATGGTGCTACACCATAGTTAAAGGTCAAGAAATATGGTTCATCCATATCACACATGTACCAAGTACGAAATCGGTTATGAGGCCACATTCTAAAAGGCACATCACCAATGTGGTGGATCAGAACCATTATCTACTCGCTTGTGGGGTTCATTCATGTCCATATTTCTTCTCCAGTCATCCACATTGTTCAACTTCTTGTTTCATTCTGACATGTATTTTCATCCATTATTCGCTCTATATATACCTATCCTCGTCTACCCATCCATCGGAGAGATCCTCCACATCCCATTATCTCTCTCCCCCTCCCATGGCCCATCCACCAATTCCCTTTGTGTTTCCCACTATTCCTCTAATATCCACATATCTTATCATCCCCCACTCAAGTTTCTTGTCCATGGCCCTGTTTAGCCAAGTTTTAGGGGAATGCAATTCTCAGTCCGACCAGGCATCCAATGATCCCACAATCTAGTTCTTGTAGTAGTTGACAATTCGAACTAAACTATTAGGAATATGTCCCAACATATTATTCACTAGTAAGATATGTTGAACACATTGTCCACACTAAGAGGGGGGGGGTGAATTAGTGTGTGGAATTCTAATTTTTTCTTCTCACAGGTTAGCAGTTAAAATCTCTCGAATACGATATCACCAAATAGATCGGACGGTTCACATTACATCTCGAAACTAGATCAATGGTTAGCATTAATCCTTACACTCATCCTTCATTGCTTAATCCAACGGCCAGGACTTAATCAATCAATGCGATGTATGGCCACCTTTTACTCCATGACTTTGTCTATTATGCTTGCGCTATCCTTCCACTGTATTTTGATCAACAATTGATAGTACACCCAACATCAGATCGACGGTCGAGATCTCCTTCGGGTCTTCGGACTTCGAAGATTTCGAGTCTCAACCCCTTCTTTCCTCCATATGTCAATCTTCTAGAGATGACAAATGGCCGACGTGTGTCCCTCTCAGATTAACGATCAATATCTCCTCGAGTCTCCGGACTTCGGAGATTTCAAATCTCAACTCGTTCTTTCCTCTGTATGTCATTCTTCTGGAGCTGACAATCCGCTGATGTGTGTCCCTTTCTCAATCAACGGTTGATATCCTTCCGCATCTTTGGGGTTCATATATTTCAAATCTTAAAACCCCTTATTTCCTCCGGAGTGATCACCTATTGTTTAAGTCATCAAAGGTGGATATCACTTCCTGTCAGTTAATGTTTTCACTTACACTATCCTTCCATTGTAGTAGATCGATGATCAGGAATGCTCCCAAAGTGATCTTTCAAATCGAACATCTCGTGTCCACTTCGATACTACGACATTCGGGACTTCGGGACTTTGGGCAAGTGTTGGTGGCATATTTCCCAAGAAAAACTCCCAGAGTGATGTAAGTTGCTTACGTCACTTGTTGATATGTCACGAGTCGAGTAACTGCCACGTGTCACTCTGATTCATGATTTTCACGTACCTTAAATGATCATTCAGATTGACACTTGTCGTTCTTTGACTGTGCCACATGTCCTTGCTGACATAGACTGCTGACGTGGTCTGTCAGTGTATATCTCTCAATTTGACACATGTTCTTCTCCTAGATCTAACGGTTGTCCTAACTTCTGAACTGTATCTCAGATCGATGGCTAAGAGTGACTTCGGACCTTCATCCTTCAAGACTTAGGGAATTTTGACATTCATTCATGGTAAAAATTCCGAAGAAATTCTCTCGGAGTGATGTAACTTGCTTACATCACTTGTTGACATGGCATGAGTCAATTTCCTCTTGACAGTTGTCATCATCTGATTATGCCATGTGTCTTTGCTGATGTGTTCTTCCATGCATCCTTGTTGATGAGGTTCGCTGATGTGGATCTCCCACATGTCCTTGCTAACGTGGTCCATTGATGTGGATCCCCCACACGTCCTTGCTAACGTGGTATGCTGATCAATAGCCCCAATCTAAAGGTCCTCGTGTGTCCTCCAAATCTGACGGTCCTTATTCATTTCAGATTTTTGGGCTTCGCGTATTTCAGATCTCAAACTTTTCGGAATGTAACCTCCTTGCTTCTTTATACCTGAGCTGAATGTTGTTCGTTGATCAGGGTCTCAGATTGACGACTCGATATATGAAGGCAACCGCACTCCTCAGAACATGATCACCTCACCAGGACCTTCTCTTATCTCTGGCCCAAAGAACTCAATGGTTCTTCTGATCCCTTGTCGGGAATCCTGCGTACCCATAGTAACCCTTGGCACGATCCTCCCCTTCTCAACTTATCTGAGGATCGGAACTCGTGGGATCACAAGTTCAACAGTCGTGCGTTACCTCTTCAAATACCCGAGATCTGAGACACGTCAATCAATGCCAACTTCCTTTCCCCGCTATCGGGACTTCGTCGTATCGCTACTCGCCTATCGGAGCGCTAATCACTTGGGGTTCAAACTTCCGAGATCCGATGTGCCGAGATGTCGACAACTCGCGATCTCGCCGCCTCACGTCCTCGCTGCTCGCGAGAACAATATCACTACTCTTCAACTTTCGAGACCCGATGTTCCGAGACCACCTGCCACGTCACCCGACTAGGGCCTTGCTATACACGAGATCATCGAGACCTCGCTTCTCGAAATCTCGCGGTTTTCTTTACGTAAAGTAGAAATCTTACCTCGTGAAATTTCGATGCGCCGATCCACGAATAGAACTAATGTCCCTCGGAACTCCGATCGACGGCTCCTGTCCAATTGATCTTTGAACTTTATTCTACCTACACGGTAGACTTCACGTCCACGTTCCTTCTGGTGCTACCCTCGAACAAGAAGGTTCTCTCCACAAGACTTGTCCGTCAATCTGCATCTAGCCTATGCAACCTGCTCATGCACAACTCTTCTCCACTGTCCTTCGATAACTTCGAAGACCTATCTCTTCTGAGCTTCCACGGCTTTAATTCCCTCAGGAAGAAGCTCTTGCACGCACTCCTTGCGGCAAATCTTCAACAACGCCTAAGTGTTGAAGTCTTCTCGACTCTGCGCACACCTGCTGCAGCAGTCTTTCACTTCCCTTTGCTCAGAATCGCAACTCTGGGACATCTTCTAGCCTGCGCACACATTGCACGGTTCCAGTGCCAAATATGCACTTCAGAGAGCTTAGAACAAAAGTTCCCTCTACTTGAACCCTGCAGTCACACACTCCTTGCGGACAAATTCAACTACACTCCTTGCAGGAATTCTCTGGTTCAAGAATAGAGAAACAATTGAAACTAACTCCTTGTTCTCACAGACTTCACTTTTACCATGAAATCACATACACAGCATATAAAAGCAAATGCATGACAAGAAGAAAACATTCATAAGCATAATATCAACAATACACAGAGAATAACACCACCATGGAATTGAATCGAAGCTTTCTTCTATTAATTCAATGTCTGTACATGGAGGTTCTTCATACACTTCTCTGCTTGCTCTCCCTTCTGAATGCTTGATTCCTCTTACAATGTAAAAAGGAGGGTGTCTATATCTCGTTTCCCTCTCGAGATCTAAAGCTATCAAATCTAGAAATAAATGTTCTATCTACTTACATTAATTCTATTAAATGCCTCATCTACCTAAGGACGTGAGCTATCCACTCAAGGTCCATTTATATATACAAGTGCGCTTCATCAAATCAATACATTAATGTTTTGCGCAACAAATATCAAGGCTCTTACAAAAAGAAGTTTGTGCTGGCTTGTCCAACTATCCCCCATGTTCGTGCTGGCTCGCTTGACGTGGGCGATGCTCCTGCATCATACTCCTTGGCTTGAAAAATTTCATGGGCTCCTGTCCATGAGCTCCTGCATGGTCTGCCCATGCTTCTATATCACGGTCTCATTTTCCCAGCTAGCATCCTCCACTGGGTGGTTCCTCCATTTCACCAGATACTCAAAATACTGTTTTCGTCTGGTTTTCTTACCCGCTCGCTTGTCCAGTATGCACTCCATCTGCGGCTTTTCTGCAACTGGTAATTGCTTCTGCCATTTGATCATTGGTTCTTCAGTTCCATCATCTACTTCTCCAGCCCTGTATGGATATAAGTCTGCTACATTGAATATCAGAGATATCCCGATGCCATCTAGCAACTCAATTTCATATGCGTTTTCTCTGAACTTTTTCAGGACTCTGCACGGTCCGATTTTCTTCATTTTCAATTTGTTATATGTTCCCCTGGGGAACCTTTCCTTCCTTAGATGTGCCAAAAATAGATCCCCAACTTCAAACTGAAGCTGCCTCCAATGCTGATCTGCTCTGCGCTTATACTCTTGATTTGATTTCTGCAGTCGTTGCTTCACTTCTTTATCCTTTATTAGAAGCAACTTATGGATTCTCCCATTCTTCTCTAAAGTGTATGTGTTCATCCTCCCGTCATGAACAACATTTCTGTCATATTTCCATGGTCTACCTAGAAATATATGACACACATCCATGGGAATAACATCACACAAAATCTTATCGTGATAATTCCCAATTTTAAACTCAACTAAACACTGTTTAGTGACACTTACCCGGTGTCCTTTTTGTAACCAAGAGACTTTATATGGACTCGGGTGCTTAGTTGTTTCCAGCTCCAAATTTTCCACCATCTCAGTTGAAACAAGATTATCGGTGCTCCCGCTGTCCACAATGACCTTGCATTTCCTGTCCTTGGCTGTGCAAGCCATTCTGAACAGTCTGGACCTCTGCACCGAGCTTTCCACCTCTTTCTCAGGTGTTAAAAGAACCTTATGCATTCCAAGCGACCTTCCGCTGTCTGCATCTTCATTCTCAGCATCACGCCTCTGAGCTTTTGTGATGTGAGCTTCCCCTGTGTCCTTCTTTTTCTCTGGACACTCGAATGACTTGTGCCCATTTTTCCCACATGTAAAACATTTGATAACTCCTCCTCTTCCTCTGCCTCAACTTCTAGTACGAGGAAGAGTGTTTGCATCAGCATAATCTCCTCGCTGATCATTTTTCTATCCTCTCGGCTCAACATATGGCTGCCTCTGCGAGGTTCCGCCTCTTTCAACCTTACCCTGAGGTCTCTTCCATTCCTCCTTGGGCTTCTGGAATTTCTCCTGGGAAACTGCTTTGCCTCTGGGCTGACTCCTGCCTCACCCTCGCTGTCCTTTCTTTCGGCTCAGCTTCTCCTCGGCTTTCAGAGCCATATGGTACGCATCCTCAACTGTTCGGATGGTTACCATGCTCAATTCATCCTGAATGTCATACCTCAATCCATTCAGGTATCTCGCCACCTTCTCATCATCGCTCTCTCGATGACCTGCTCAGATATTTAGCTTGTAAAACTCCTCGGTATATTCCTTCACCGTCATCAGCTTCTGTCTCAGGTTCTGCATTCACCTGAACAGCGTGATCTGGTAATATCTCGGGATGAATTTCACTTTCATCTTCACGATCATCCGATCCCAGCTTTTGATCTTTTGTTTTCCCTTGGAACGCCTATCCACCTGTAGCTCGTCCCACCACAATGCGGCATGTCCTTTTAAGCGCGTAACTGCATGCTTGACTTTCTTATCATCTTCGATATCCTCATAGTCAAAGTAGGTGTCAAGAGCTCGGATCCAGTCCAGTAACTCTTCTACATCCAGGCTTCCTTCATAGACTGGGATGTTCATTTTGGTCTTGGAACTCATCTTGGAAATGGATTTGATCAACCGCTCTGTTGATGCATCTTCTGTTGTGACCTCTTCGGCATGTCCAGCTTCCTCTTCTACTTCGGAATCACTAAGATCCCCTGCACCAGCTCCGCGTCTTTGTGCTGTCTCCATTTCCTTGAGCCTTGCTCATAGATCTCTCATCTGCCACTCTATTTCTGGATTTCCTGTCGGCCTGCCTCTTCTTCTCACCTCCCTGTCTTCTGGGTCTGGTGACTGTCTCTCCCTTCTTGGCAGCATGGTGTCTTCTCCTCCTTCTCTGCTACAAAAAGAAAATAACTATTCCCGCTCTGATACCACTCTGATGGCAACCGCACTCCTCGAAACACGATCGCCTCACCAGGACCTTCTCTTATCTCTGGCCCAAAGAACTCAATGGTTCTTCTGATCCCCTGTCGGGAATCCTGCGTACCCACAGTAACCCTTGGTACGATCCTCCCCTTCTCAACTTATCTGAGGATCGGAACTCGCGGGCTCGCAAGTTCAACAGTCATGCGTTATCTCTTCAGATCCCCGAGATCCGAAACGCGTCAATCAATGCCAACTTCCTTTCCCCGCTATAGGGACTTCACCGTATCGCTACTCGCCTATCAGAGTGCTAATCACTCGGGGTTCAAACTTTCGAGATCCGATGTGTCGAGATGTCGACAACTCGCGATCTCGCCGCCTCGCGTCCTCGCCGCTCGCGAGAACAATATCACTACTCTTCAACTTTCGAGACCCGATGTTCTGAGACCACCTGCCACGTCACCCGACTAGGGCCTTGCTATACACGGAATCATCGAGACCTCGCTTCTCGAAATCTCGCGGTTTCCTTTACGCAAAGTAGAAATCTTACCTCGCGAACTTCCGATGCGCCGATCCATGAATAAAACTAATGTCCCTCGGAACTCCGATCGATGGCTTCTGTCCAACTGATCTTTGAAATTTCTTCTACCTGCATGGTAGACTTCACGTCCACGTTCCTTCTGGTGCTACCCTCGAACAAGAAGGTTCTCTCCACAAGACTTGTCCGTCAATTTGCGTCTAGCCTATGCAACCTGCTCACGCACAACTCTTCTCCACTGTCCTTCGATAACTTCGAAGACCTATCTCTTCTGAGCTTCCACGACTTTAATTCCCCCAGGAAGAAGCTCTTGCACGCACTCCTTGCGGCAAATCTTCAACAACGCATAAGTGTTGAAGTCTTCTCGACTCTGTACACACCTGCTACAGCAGTCTTTCACTTCCCTTTGCTCAGAATCGCAACTCTGAGACTTCTTCTAGCCTACGCACACCTTGCACGGTTCCAGTGCCAAATCTGCACTTCAGAGAGCTTAGAACAAAAGTTCCCTCTACTTGAACCCTGTAGTCACGCACTCCTTGCGGACAAATTCAACTACACTCCTTGCAGGAATTCTCTAGTTCAAGAATAGAGAAACAATTGAAACTAACTCCTTGTTCTCACAGACTTCACTTTTACCATGAAATCACATACACAACATATAAAAGCAAATGCATGACAAGAAGCAAACATTCATAAGCATAATATCAACAATACACAGAGAATAACACCACCATGGAATTGAATCGAAGCTTTCTTCTATTAATTCAATGTCTGTACATGGAGGTTCTTCATACACTTCTCTGCTTGCTCTCCCTTCTGAATGCTTGATTCCTCTTACAATGTACAAAGGAGGGTGTCTATATCTCGTTTCCCTCTCGATATCTAAAGCTATCAAATCTAGAAATAAATGTTCTATCTACTTACATGAATTCTATTAAATGCCTCATCTACCTAAGGACGTGAGCTATCCTCTCAAGGTCCATTTACATATACAAGTGCGCTTCATCAAATCAATACATTAATGTTTTGCGCAACAAATATCAAGGCGCTTTCAAAAATAAGTTTTTGTTGGCTTGTCCAGCTATCCCCCGTGTTCGCGCCGGCTCGCTTGACATGGGCGATGCTCCTGCATCATACTCCTCGGCTTGAAAAATTTCATGGGCCCCTGTCCATGAGCTCCTGCATGGTCTGTCCATGCTTCTGTATCACGGTCTCATTTTCCCAGCTAGCATCCTCCACTGGGTGGTTCCTCCATTTCACCAGATACTCAAAATATTGTTTTCGTCTGGTTTTCTTACCCGCTCGCTTGTCCAGTATGCACTCCATCTGCAGCTTTTCTGCAACTGGTAATTGCTTCTGCCATTTGATCGCTGGTTCTTCGGTTCCATCATCTGATTCTCCATCCCTGTATGGATATAAGTTTGCTACATTGAATATCGGAGATATCCCGATGCCATCCGACAACTCAATTTCATATGCGTTTTCTCCGAACTTTTTCAGGACTCTGCACGGTCCAATTTTCTTCATTTTCAATTTGTTATATGTTCCCCTGGGGAACCTTTCCTTCCTCAGATGTGCCAGAACTAGATCCCCAACTTCAAACTGAAGCTGCCTCCGATGCTGATCTGCTCTGCACTTATACTCTTGATTTGATTTCTGCAGTCGCTGCTTCACTTCTTTATCCTTTATTGGAAGCAACTTATGGATTCTCCCATTCTTCTCTAAAGTGTATGTGTTCATCCTCCCATCATGAACAACATTTATGTCATATTGCCATGGTCTACCCAGCAATATATGACACACATCCATGGGAATAACATCGCACAGAATCTTATCGTGATAATTCTCAATTTTAAACTCAACTAAACACTGTTTAGTGACACTTACCCGGTGTCCTTTTTGTAACCACGAGACTTTATATGGACTCGGGTGCTTAGTTGTTTCCAGCTCCAAATTTTCCACAATCTCTGTTGAAACGAGATTATCGATGCTCCCGCTGTCCACAATGACCTTGCATTTCTTATCCTTGGCTGTGCAAGCCGTTCTGAACAGTCTGGACCTCTGCACCGAGCTTTCCACCTCTTTCTCAGGTGTTAAAAAAACCTTATGCATTCCAAGCGACCTTCTGTTGTCTGCATATTTGTTCTCATCATCACGCCTCTGAGCTTTTGTGATGTGAGCTTCCCATGTGTCCTTCTTTTTCTCTGGACACTCGAATGACTTGTGCCCATTTTTCCCACATGTAAAACATGTGATAACTCCTCCTCTTCCTCTGCCTCAAGTTCTAGTACGAGGAAGAGTGTTTGCATCAACATAATCTCCTCGCTGATCATTTTGTTGTCCTCTCGGCTCAACATATGTCTGCCTCTGCGAGGTTCCGCCTCTTTCAACCTTACTCTGAGGTCTCTTCCATTCCTCCTTGGGCTTCTGGAATTTCTCCTGGGCAACTGCTTTGCCTCTGGGCTGACTCCTGCCTCGCCCTCGTTGTCCTTGCTTTCAGCTCAGCTTCTCTTCAGCTTTCAGAGCCATCTGGTACGCATCCTCAACTGTTCGGATGGTTACCATGCTCAATTCATCCTGAATGTCATACCTCAATCCATTCAGGTATCTCGCCACCTTCTCATCATCGCTCTCTCGATGACCTGCTCGGATATTTAGCTTGTAAAACTCCTCGGTATATTCCTTCACCGTCATCAGCTTTTGTCTCAGGTTCTGCATTCGCCTAAACAGCGTGATCTGGTAATCTCTCGGGATGAATTTCGCTTTCATCTTCACGATCATCCGATCCCAGCTTTTGATCTTCTGTTTTCCCTTGGAACGCCTATCCCCCTGTAGCTCGTCCCACCACAATGCGGCATGTCCTTTTAAGCGCGTAACCGCATGCTTGACTTTCTTATCATCTTCGATATCCTCATAGTCGAAGTAGGTGTTAAGAGCTCGGATCCAGTCCAATAACTCTTCTGCATCCAGGCTTCCTTCATAGACTGGGATGTTCATTTTGGTCTTGGAACTCATCCTAGAAATGGCTTTGATCAACCGCTCTGTTGATGCATCTTCTGTTGTGACCTCTTCGGCATGTCCTGCTTCCTCTTTTAGTTCGGAATCACTAAGATCCCCTACACCAGCTTGTTGGAAGATTGGTTGTTGTCATTGATGTCAACCCTAGTCATGGGTTTTGGACCACAAGATTGATGAAGTTATTTGGACATGAAGGAAAATGCACATGCAAATACAACACCCATGGATGGATAGTATACGTCATGCTATTTCCGGTGGTATGTGGCACGTCACGTGGATCCTCATGGTCGAGGAGAAATGAATTTTTGAAGATGACAAAGTGAATTGTACATGTAGGCCTTGAAGACAATTAAAGAAAAGAATTACAAAATAAGAAAGTGTCAGGTCGGCCCTAATGTTAAAACTAAGTGACATAAATGGTATAAATAAACA
>SNQJ01S0046883.1:43311-55007 GCA_010110895.2 Picea sitchensis
GTTGAAAAGGTTTTTAAAATTGTACTTGATACTGATTCACCCCCCTCTCAGTATCAACACAGCTCAACGTCTTTGTGCTATCTCCATTTCCTCGAGCCTTGCTCGGAGATCTCTCATCTTCCGCTCTATTTCTGGATTTCCTGTCGGCCTGCCTCTTCTTCTCACCTCCCTGTCTTCTGGGTCTGGTGAATGTCTCTCCCTAATGTGTGGCATGGTGTCTTCTCCTCCTTCTCTGCTACAGAAAGCAAAGAACTATTCCCGCTTTGATACCACTCTGACGGCAACCGCACTCCTCGAAACACGATCGCCTCACCAGGACCTTCTCTTATCTCTGGCTCGAAGAACTCAATGGTTCTTCTGATCCCCTGTCGGGAATCCTGCGTACCCACAGTAACCCTTGGCGCGATCCTCCCCTTCTCAACTTATCTGAGGATCAGAACTCGTGGGCTCACAAGTTCAACATTCATGCGTTACCTCTTCAGATCCCTGAGATCCGAGATGCGTCAATCAATGCCAACTTCCTTTCCTCGCTATCAGGACTTCACCGTATCGCTACTTGCCTATCGAAGCGCTAATCACTCAGGGTTCAAACTTCCGAGATTCGATGTGCCGAGATGTCGACAACTCGCGATCTCGCCGCCTCGCGTCCTCGCCACTCGCGAGAACAATCTCACTACTCTTCAACTTCCAAGACCCGATGTTCTGAGACCACCTGCCACGTCACCCGAATAGGGCCTTTCTATACACGAGATCATCAAGACCTCGCTTCTCGAAATCTCACGGTTTCCTTTACGCAAAGTAGAAATCTTACCTTGTGAACTTCCGATGCGCCGATCCACGAATAAAACTAATGTCCTCGGAACTCCGATCGACGGCTCCTGTCCAACTGATCTTTGAACTTTCTTCTACCTACACGGTAGACTTCACGTCCACATTCCTTCTGGTGCTACCCTCGAACAAGAAGGTTCTCTCCACAAGACTTGTCCGTCAATCTGCGTCTAGCCTATGCAACCTGCTCACGCAAAACTCTTCTCCAGTGTCCTTCGATAACTTCGAAGACCTATCTCTTCTGAGCTTCCACAGCTTTAATTCCCTCAGGAAGAATCTCTTGCACGCACTCCTTGCGGAAAATCTTCAACAACGCCTAAGTGTTGAAGTCTTCTCGACTCTGCGCACACCTGCTGCAGCATCTTTCACTTCCCTTTGCTCAGAATCGCAACTCTGAGACTTCTTCTAGCCTGCGCACACCTTGCACGGTTCCAGTGCCAAATCTGCACTTCAGAGAGCTTAGAACAAAAGTTCCCTCTACTTGAACCCTGCGGTCACACACTCCTTGCAGACAAATTCAACTACACTCCTTGTAGGAATTCTCTGGTTCAAGAATAGAGAAACAATTGAAACTAACTCCTTTTTCTCACAGACTTCACTTTTACCATGAAATCACATACACAGCATATAAAAGCAAATGCATGACAAGAAGCAAACATTCATAAGCATAATATTAACAATACACAGAGAATAACACCACCATGGAATTGAATCGAAGCTTTCTTCTATTAATTCAATGTCTGTACATGGAGGTTCTTCATACACTTCTCTGCTTTCTCTCCCTTCTGAATGCTTGATTCCTCTTACAATGTACAAAGGAGGGTGTCTATATCCCGTTTCCCTCTCGAGATCTAAAGCTATCAAATCTAGAAATAAATGTTCTATCTACTTACATTAATTCTATTAAATGCCTCATCTACCTAAGGACGTGAGCTATCCGCTCAAGGTCCATTTACATATACAAGTGTGCTTCATCAAATCAATACATTAATGTTTTGCGCAACAAATATCAAGGCGCTTTCAAAAAGAAGTTTGTGTTGGCTTTTCCAGCTATCCCCCGTGTTCGCGCTGGCTCACTTGACATGGGTGATGCTCCTACATCAATATTTCTATGATGCTTCTCTTCTAGCTTATCCTATCCTTCCACTTTAACACAATCTGACGACTGGCGAGAATTTGGCTAATCAAATTCTCAACCCTTTCAGCTTATCATGTCCTTCCACTAAAATGTGATCCAACGGTCATGAAGACACTCAAAGCAGATCAACGGTCGACGATGATTGCGGAACCAAAACTTACGAGTGATTTAACTCGTCACCCATACTCCGCAATTGGAAGTTGTGTGTTTTTGGTGAGTCAACCACAATCGTTGATCTTTTGAAGCTATAAGATTGGGTGATCCTCACTAATTGCGGGATTGGAACTAGCACGAGGTTTAATTCTCCTTTCAATCTCTGTAATTCATCCCTGCCGTAGATTTGGTGATTGTGCATCCAACGGTCACGATTTAATCTGACTTAAACTCATTGTTTGTTGGATCAACTGCATTCGTACATATTTGAATCTATGAGATCTGATGATCCAGACAGATTGCGGGATTGTAACTAGCGAGTATTTTAATTCTTCTTTCTCTCCCCGCAATTCATCCCTGTCGTTGATCTGGCTTGCAGATCAATGGTCATGATCCTCCAACAATCCTCAAACCTATGGTCACTCATATGACCGTCATCTGTTATATGAGACGATCACCACCATCAATTTCCTTGATCGGACAGTTGCTGAGACTTCTCACCTTTTCCTATGCAATGGTTTACTTCTCAATAATTCCATCGATCACGACGATACTTCTGCAATGCGCTTCTTCCTTCTGAGCTTGGATACTCATTCGCTAACCCTCCTGAGATTTTATCATAGGATTGTTGATTCTATCGTGATCAACAATAATCATAAATTTCTTCATATTGTTCGCTTCTTCTGATATATTGTGTAATGCGCTTTTCCTTATGAGCTTTGATCTTCATATTGTTCGCTACTCCTATTTGCTCCTCCTCCTGAGCTTGCGATTTTGATCTCTGCATACTGATTGGCATATTTTGCTGACTGATATACTGTTAACATGAATGACAATCTCATATCTGGTAGTTCATCATTAACAAAAGATCATCACATTGACTATTGACATCAATGAAAATATGTCCAACAATATCCCATCATCACATAGTTCCCTGAAATTTTATTTGAAGCTATAGTGGTACACCAGCTCTTTGAGCCCAAGGTTGGTGCGCTTGTCACCATGAATAATCACCTTTGCTTAAATGAGTAGCCCAATCCTGCGGGTTACCTTTTCCACTGGGTTTGGTGGTCTACATATTACATCCTTTACTACTATCTCAATGACACAAGAGGATGATGACGGCCTCCATCGATGGATCTCTTCCTCGGTATCTATTTCTTGTAGGTCAACAATAACTGGTCCAAGTTCTAGCTGTAGCACTCGGTTCAGTTATGGGGTCAATTTTTGGATGGTGTTGTTCAAAAATATCTCTCACTCACCACTCTCGAAACCCTCGGGGATAGAGAGTTTGAGAATCTAGACTAATGAATCTCAAATCCATCGTTTACCTTAAGGACTACTCGACTTATTCCAAGACCATGTATGGTTTCAACTATGGCCTTGATAGATGATTTGCTCTTACTCAAACTTAGTTACAACCATAGGTTGGTTTGATTCTTTGGTCATACAATGTTGATGATTTTCTCTTACTCAATTCTTGCGAAGGTCACTCCATGAGGAAACTGGCTTGAGGACAAGCCAAATAATAGTGGTGGGGGCACGTTGCACCCAAATTTTTGGGTAAAGATTGTGCGCGTGCACAAACGAAGTTGTGCACACATTTCAGTTTTTTCACACACTCCAATAGTTGTGCAGTGGACGACATGAGGAATGTGTGTCAGTATAATTTTTTCTAAATGTGTTCCACTCTAAGTTTTTCCAATACATGCCAGCCTGCGTTTTTTTATGCACGCCAGAAATTAAGAAGACACCACATGCACACCGAAATCAAGAATAGAATCTTTGGGAAATATTCTCGAATGATTACTTCAGGTAGCATGAGAGATCGTGGAGTAGTAAGAAGATGAGGTGTCAAGGTATTTAAGACTTCCACAACTCCAAAGAGGCTACATGGACTGCATGTGGGTGATAGAAGTGTGCAGGACTGGCAGTAAAAGGAGTGAGTGGAGCAGAACTAAAAGTGACAGAGCGTCAAAGCATAGAAGAAGATAAAAGAGAGCAATGATGACAAAAAGAGAGTTACTCAGTTGGTTGTTCGATGATTGGTTTTTGTTGTGGTCAATGGCATTAAGCTCGCTCTAAGCCCATGTTTTGTAATGTATCTAAAAGTGAATCTAATTTTTTAATATCTACAGAGTCTGAGAGAAATCATATGGCAATATGTAATGATATATTGAGAAAAAATATGAGAGCACAGGGTGTTGTTGTTATGTTAGGGTCCTAACACGCACATAGGCAGAACAATATATTCAGATGTAATAAAGGTCAATATTAATAATGCCTTTCAATAAAATAGAATAAGGCGGATGTAAGAAGACCTAATAGAAGCTTCTGCTTCTAGAAGGATCTTCATCTAGATGCTTCTTTTTAGTATAAATAGGAGTCGAGGGTATGAGAACCCTAGCTTGGATATTATTGTAATAGAGCTCTGCTCAACTGGAGGTTTCCCCCTCGAAGACGGCCCGTGAACATTGCTTTCAGATTCAAAGTACTATTTTTTTTGTTATTCTTATATCATTTCAGTGTTATTGTGGTGAATGTTCTGGTTATATTGTTGTTATTCTACCATTACTAGCATTTTATTTATGTTTTGCATACATTTTATTTATGTTTTGCATACTGGGAGAGTGGAACCGGTCTGGGGTTGTCTAATAACCCAAGCCGTTTGGGATGAACCACCCTAACGGGTTTAGTGGCTCTGTTAGCCGATCTAAGTCCTAAGAAAACGAAAAGGAAAACTACTCTAAACTAACTAATCTAAATAAACTAACTATTAAAAAAAACTAATTAACTAACCTAACTAAAATATATACAATCTACTAACTAATACTATGCTAACTCTAAGAAATTAAATAACTAACTACTAACAAAAATAAATCTTATTCACAGAATGTACAATATTCACAATTTACAGATTTGAATAAAACCTGAAAAACTCATTTATATTCTGTCGCGAGAGCTATTGTTTTTTTATTTTTATAATTTTATGAAAAAGAAGTAAACTGAAAGCTAACTAAACTAAACAACTAATATACTAATTCTAACTACTAATCTAAACTACAAATATATCTAACTAAACTACTTAAATTATACTAACAAATAAACTATTAAATAAATAACAAACTAACCTGAAGAAATGCTCCAGGTCTGTCCTGTATGATGATTGCCTTAGCTGATTGGAGGGAGGAAACCTGCACCGAATTATCCACTAGCTTCTCGTAAACGGGAAGATGATGTGCTCTTCAATATAATTACAGGACAAACAAGACATAAAAACTACAACAATCTTATGATTTATAAATCTTCACAGTTAGATAAACCTGTATGCAAAGATCTATATGAAATGATTCAATTAATGAAGAAGAGAAATCTGTGATTCATTAACTGAAACAAAATGATTTTTGTACTTTGAATAATGAAAGAAATCAAATATGGATAACACATTAATCAAATCATATCATCCTGCAATAGATTATGATAGCTAAAGTAGTCTATAATCAACTGCAAACTGACATGCATAAACTTGAAACAAACGATTGATATTATGAAAGCAAAAGCTGTAGCAAAACATCAACTCTTGTCTTAGTTTGTATCATAAATCCATAGCCTGGTTCTCCCACAAGTGAGGATGATCCTTATTACAAAAAATAATAAGTATTTAAAGACCTCCCATAGGGTAAAACATCCCTGTGGGAGTTATCAAACTGTTTACAGAAAATCTGGGAGGATATCCCAAGTCTGACTAAACTAGGAACCTAAAATAAAACTGAATCACATAAATATCTCCTAGACTATCACAGCATGTCCAATGCAATTCGAATGTACCTGAAAGAGGTCAAAAAATGGCAAGTTAGGAGGATATTTTGTTAATGAAAATGATAAAAATCTAATTCTATAGACTAGCTACAAAATCTTGCGATTTTGTAGCTAGTCTAAATCCAACACAGAATCAGCATTAAAATCAATTCAAATCTTTAAAGAATTAAATTCAAAAATATTCGTTTGCTAAAAGCATCATGGAAATCGACACTTGTATGCAAATCGAGCATACTAAATTGTATTCAACTAAATGATAACAGAGATGAGTATGCTCTGTTTAATTTGTTACCAATTTAGGTATACAAAATCACATTGGATAACCGACAATAATGAAATCGATTCATGACCAATTGAAATCACAAATAGTTGCTTCAGCTATCCACTAAATCAGTTCGAATCTAATCAAATTAACATGAATCGTTTTCTCAAATTGATTGCAATATATACAACAAACGATCCATATTATTAGCGAATTGAATCAAAACTGGTATGTAAACGAAATTACAATGGATTCAATCGGTTGATAACAGGGTCTGTGGGATTCTCCCAATCGTTTGTTATTGCCAATTGGGGAAAACAAAATCGATCGATATTCAACGAAATCATTTTTTAAATTCATTTCAAAACGAACCATTAACCGAATTTTCTCATACGAATTCGATAGAGATAACCTAAGTCGATCTGAGTTAACAAACTCGTTTTGAAAATTAAAGTCAACAGAGCAGCATCAAGTCCATTTTTTATACGAATCCAACTCAAAACAGGGCAATCGTGCAACCTCAAAATATGCAACAACCCCAATCAAATCAAGAGCGAGTCGTTGTAAATCAAAACAGTTCCAGGATTTCGGCGAAGATATCTTCTGTACAGGCTAAATGAGAATATCGTTTCCACACAGAACAGAGTCGTTTTTTCCAAACCTGAGTCAAACAAAGTTGTATTCCCGATTTAGAATATTACATCTCATATCATGTTGAAAGACCATAACAATCAAACTCACAAAATCGTTCCAAAATCACACCATAAAATTAAAGGCGATATAATCCAACCATAACGAAAACATATCAAATCAAAACATGGTCGTGCTCTAATTTTAGCATAAAAATATTCTGTTTAGATCATATACAAACAAAATCCAATCGAAAGCAAAACCTTGATTTCGCTAACTCAAACCAACAGACAACGAAGCAAATCCAATGAAAACCAATTAATTGCTAAACTGGGCACGATCAAATCGTATAACAAAATCATAACCATATTCAATTTTATGACTGTTTTGATAATCAAACCATGTCAAAGTCATTTCGAATGATAAACAAACTTTTCAAAACTTAGAAATCAATTCACTATATTAATCCAAGCAATTGATAAAATGAAATTGATATCAAAATTCATACCTGAATGATGAGTAGAGAACTTGGTCATAACATTTTGTAATTGACGACGGATGTAGCCGATTCGACATTCCTAAAAACGATGGAACCAGTGGTTTTCTTCTTCATATCATTAGCTCGAAGCTTGTCCCTTTGGCTTGTCAACACTGCAACTTGGTTTTCCAATGATTTGATTTTCGACTGTAGTAAGGGAACGTCGGTATAGTAGCATTCCAACCACACATTACACTGGTCACATCACGACTGTCCAGGCTTTGAAAATGCAGGTGAGGATTTGGTTAAATTGACAAGGGTTTCGTTAGGTATCTTGATCCCTGGGTAGCTAGGATTATTCTTTAGGCACGGAGACAAGTTAGAAACAAAATCATAGGGTGGCTCGGAGCACAAACCTTGGGAGTAAGGGTACTCACTAGCTAGGAAGCGTTTGATGTCAGAGTCCGAGTCTTCACTGAGGATTATGGGCTTCTGATCAGCACTAGGTTTAGGTTTATTCCTATCCATTCTTGAGATAAGTCGAGCATTCTTTTTACTTTTTCCATCGACCGTAGGGTTTCCTTTGACCTTTTTGCTCACAGGCTTTTTAACAGCCTCTGTCTTGTCTATTGCGATGTCGGGTAGATTGATATCAGGGTTGGTCGAGGGTTTAGGAGAGGGTAAAAGGACATGGAAAGGCACAGGTGGCTCGACCTTAGTCACACTAACCACAGGCTTGTCAATTTGGACCGGCTCTGAATCGACAAAACCATTCCAAGAGAGAAAAGCTAGCCAACTATCACCGTGAAGATTTAAGTGATGAACAACGATGATTCTGATTAGACCATGGTGGAACAAGCTACTATCGGCCTTTTCTCTTTTAAACCTTTTTGACATTTTATAAAGGCTACACTAGAAGTAGAATGGCATATTCAATGGATAACCCATAAAATTCATTAACAGTTGAAGGTGATAAAGAAAAACTAGGCCATACCAACCCTCACATGTAACGAATTGTTTAACCACTATCAAAAGATCATGCCACCCTGGTTTAAGCGTGGAAAATGGCATACCTCTGTCCAAAGATGTGACCTTCCGTGAGACGAACAATAACGGCCATGGAACCTCCTCAACTTTAGAGTTCTTAAACCATCATTGGCCCGTGGTTGCTAACCCTGTAGCAGAGCTAATGAACTCCTCATTGACTTCAAGTTGAATGTCGCCTACTTTGGCCCTACAGTCATCAAAAGTCAGGGCAAACTGTTGTGCAACAAATAGATTAAAACCCTCAAATCTCTGCATGAATGTGACCCAACCATTATCCTCTAAGTCTTTCTGGGCATTGTCGAACAGTAGCAAGGCTTGACTACCGTTCGGCTCAATTCACACCACCGGTGCCATGGAGCCGAGCACACGATGCGCTATGTGAATGAGCCAGGGTTTGAATCAAAGCATACGCCGGAGCAGAGTATTCACAGGCCTACCCAATGCTAGCAGAGGTGAAGCAAGGATAGGGATAAGCATTAATGACATCGTGCGAAGGTGGTGGAGATTTTTTCTATCCATGCAGAATATTCATTACCAATGGTACAACCATCGGCGCTTATAGTTGTTCAACCCACTATTGTATAGTTTAACAATTATGTCACTTGCCCAACCAATGAAATCAATGGTAAGTGTATTAATCATTCACGCAAGCAATGGTTATACCATAGTTTTAAAACCAAACATATAAATCAAAACCAATACCAAGTGTATGCCAAAGGTTTTGATAACATGAACTAGGTTTCATATTAAATGATATATATCAAGGGTTTAACCATAACACCTATGTGATTTTATGAAACCAATGGTCAAGTAGATAAAATCAAAGAACATGTAAATCCAATCACCAATGTATCACAAATTTAAATACTCATGAAACGAAATTTCATAATTAATCAAAGACTGTCAAATGAGTACACACCAAAAGGGTTTTGCCAACTGCATAATGATAAGTAAAATGTAAACGCAATGGGAATATTAACAAAAATGATAACGACAACTTAATAAAGATATTAATGTGACTTCAAAAGAACAAGTTTTCATGCTTACAATCGTGAAAACAAAAGTGAAGTTAAGTGTGCAAATAGAGCAAAATAAAAAGTGTCGTTTATTTGAGAATTGCGACGAAAAATTAAGGTTTGTAAAACATTGGTGTAGGCAGCTTATAAGGACATTAAAAAAATGTGAATTGGATGCCAACAATGCTCTCACTGGCTTCTCCACTCCCCAAACCCTCAAGCTAATCAGTTACATCAAGCATTAGAAGGTCATCATTCTGGTTGATAGTGGCAACACCCATAATTTTATTCATTGTCACATTGCCCAAAAAACTCATTGCTACATCCATGCCGTCAATAATTTCCAAATCATGATTTCCAATGGTGGTTCCATAAAATGTGGAGAACATTGTGAAAATGTGTGTCTCCAAATTGGTGACTACCACCTAAAATCCCATATGTTTTCTATCGACATGTGAGGTTTTGACATTGTGTTGGGTGCAGACTGGCTAAGGACATTGGGTCCCATTCTCATGGATTTTAAAGACTTAACCATGAAATTTGACCAGGAGGGCCACCAATATAAGTTCCAAGGCATCATCGTCGGTTCACCTGAGATCATTAGTTCCCATTGCATGGAAAAGCTGCTCAAAAAGGGTCATTTTGGTGTTATCACCCAACTCCATGCCATACAAGAAACAGAGACACCCTCAGTACCATAAGACCTCCAAGCCATCCTTTCTAAACATCAATTTGTCTTTTCCACTCCCCAAGGCCTCCCTCCTTCCCGTGGTGTTCATGATCATTCCATTCCCCTTGTGCCTGGAAGCCTTCCTCCCAATATTCGTCTGTATCGTCATCCATTTTCCCCAAAAAATGAAATTGAGAAAGGCGTTATCTGCCCTAGTACGAGCCCCTACTCGTCTCTTGTGGTCATGGTCCTGAAGAAAGAAGGTTCTCGGTGAATGAGTCCTGACTTTCGTGCCCTCAACAAACTTACCATCAAAGAAAAATTCCCCATTCCTGTCATTGATGACCTCCTAGATGAATTGAGCGACGCCCAATTATTCACTAAACTGGATCTTCGTTCAGGCTACCACCAGATATGTATGAAATAGGTAGACATTCCCAAGACTTCCTTTAGAACTCATGAGGGCCACTATGAGTTTTTGGTCATGCCCTTTGGCTTGTGTAATGCCCCCCCCACCTTCCAAAGCCTCATGAATCATGTCCTTCGTCCTTTTCTCCACCATTTTGTCTTATTTTTCTTTGATGATATCCTCATCTATAGAAAAACCTAGACAGACCATCTTGCTCATGTGGATCGAGTTCTCCATCTACTCTCTCAGCACCAACTTTTCCTGAAACAGTCTAAATGTGATTTTGGTGCCTCATAAGTAGAATACTTGGGTCATCTGGTTGGAAAAGATGGCTTCGGGGTGGATCCTAAAGAGATTGAAGCTATACAAGAATGGCCTCACCCAAAGACTCTTAAGATCTTGCATGGATTTCTAGACTTAACAAGATATTATCACAAGTTTGTTAAGAATTGTGGGAAGATTGCAGCACCTCTCAATCCTCTCCTCAAAAAGAACTCTTTCACTTGGACTCCAGCCGCTGCTCAAGATTTTCAAACCTTGAAGATGGCCATGTGCACCACTCCATTCCTCGCCCTTCCCGATTTCAGAAAGACCTTTGTGTTAGAATGTGATTCCTCAGGGAAAGGAATTGGTGTTGTCCTTATGCAAGAGGGTCAACCTTTGGCCTTTACCAGCAAGCAACAATCTGAAATAAATATGGGAAAATCCATATATGAAAAGGAAATGTTGGCTATTCTACATGTCGTGGATCTGTGGCATCCTTATATATTGGGGCAACGTTTCCAAATTAAGACATACCATCAAAGCCTCAAGTATTTTCTGGAACAATGCATTTCCTCCCCAGAACAACAAAAATGGGTGACTAAACTCTTTGGATATATGATTATGAGATCATTTATAAGAAAGGAAAAGACAATGTGGTTATGTATGCACTTTCCAAAAATATGAATATGAAGGATCCATTTTTTCTCTTTCATTCATTGTACCAGATTGGCTCCAAGCCGTTCGCCAGGAATGGCTACAAGATCCCAAAAGTTCGCAGTTGATCCACCAATTGCATTCCAATGCTCCAACTTCCCCAGGGTACTCTTGGCTCCATGAGGAACTTCGATACAAAGGCCATTTGTATTTAAGTAAACAATCAAAGCTTAAATCCACAGTACTTTATGAGCTTCATGCTACACCCACAGCAGGGCACTCCGGGTTCACCAAAACCTATGACAAGGTCAAACGTTCATTTTTCTGG
>SNQJ01S0046884.1:0-16322 GCA_010110895.2 Picea sitchensis
TTATGTTTATCTTCTTTTTCTTAAGCAAAAAAAAGAGGTTAAGGATTTTCTATTTAGAGTATACAAAGTTTACAGGTTGAGTCCTTATGAGGCTACCACAAAAATGGAAACCAAACTTCTTGCCCTGAACATCTCAAAAACCGTTCTAGAAAGGATTATAAAGATGGCACATTTTCAAATTCTAGGGGATGCCACTAAATGGAAACCAACCCACTAATTACTAATAACTTCAAGAAAGCATCAACCAATCAGAATGGCCATTAAATTGAGAGTTCTTACAGAGACACAGACAAAAGTGAAAACTTGGGCCCCTAAATATCAATCTAACTCACTCGCTCCCATCTTAAACCTAGCTAAAAATCCTACCTAGGGTCGTCATGTTTACGTGAGTGGTCTGGGCTTCGCGCTCGATTGCCAGTCGACACCTAGAACTTATGATGGATTCTGGCCTCTCTTCGTCCTCGTCCATCGAAATTGGTTTTTTTTCTGGTTCATGTCGTTTCCTTGATTGCATCAACTTCATCCCTCTGCATTTCCTTGGTGGTCTTTGTCCTTTCTTGGAACCTGATGCCGAACTTTTCTTTGCATAAAAGTTCAAATTTGGCCTCCAGTACCCATATTTCCTGGCGAGTGGCCCACAACTTTGTTTGTTGATGGACCGAGGCCTAGGCCACCATAAATTTTGTCATCCAATAAAACTCCACTAGTCAGAATAATTTGGTGTCCCTAGTGTGGGATTGCCCCAAGTCAGGGACCCATTCCTTCACTGACTCCAAAATTTCCTCGTCTGACATACTCTTCCTCTTTCTCTAAACTTCCTCCTGGACTCTACCCATTAGCCCGTTCTCCTATGCTGAGAAAATATTTTGATATCTCTTCCTAGCCCCTTTGGATGCCTTGGTCGTGCGACAATTGATCACTAGAGGAGTTCCTGCAAGACTACCCCCTCCACCTTTCCTTGGCTGCACTAATCTGGACACCGAAGGAGCTAGATTTTCTTGAGCCATCGATCAACGGTTCCCAACTTCCATTTTTACAGACTTAGATAAGGAAGATATGGAAGTCAACACACTATAATAATCCTTGAGGGAGGCAAGAGAGTTTTCCACCCTTGACAACTCTTTGAATCCAATCTCAAGGTCGTGGCTCTACCTGCAATCCTTCTTCCTCTGAGAGATATTTTTATGATCATAATGGTATATCCATCTCTTCAATTAAGAATAACTTCGACATGGAATTGCAATTTCCTTGGGATCAATGAACCTTCTATTCTTATTGTCGGGGTTATTTTCCCACATGGATTTGGCCATGTACTTTCTCCATTTACTTTTATTATTTCCCCTACTTCGTTAGATCCTACAGGGTCTAGGTCGATCCCTCCTTCCCATAATTTCTCGTTATGTGGTTGGGTACGACTCTTTCTACCTTCCCCCATCGATCGATGACTCATTCCAAATTGGGGAATTATGTCACCTTTTCATAAATTCACTCCTTATTTTCCCATGATGGAAAGTGGGGTACTAGACCGCTCCAGCTAAAGCCAAAAAGACTTGTGTCTAGATCTCCTTGTGGATCATGGTTACACTTGGGTTTTTGCCAACCCTTGCAAAGCATGTCCTTCACCACTTGTCCTATCAATTCATTGGGTGTCGATACAGTTGAGGCATGTCAGGTTATCCCTGAATTCTCTCGTACCCACATCTATCCAATTCTATTGGGACTCCCTACGTGCCTAGTCTACAACCACATTTGCGAGGTAGTCAGTGGTCGCGCTAGCCTGTCACCTGACATGGCTTGGGATAATTGTCAATGTGCCTCAGTATGTCAATGCCACCTCTATGAGCCTGACTAAAGATATCTAATTCTTTGAAAATTTGTCTAGTGGGGCTCCATTGATAATTTTTCCAAGTGTCAAAATGAACAATTTGGAATCACCTTCATCTATGATCGTCGTGTATCCCTGAAACTTTTCCCATTGCAACCCTGTCAATAATCCCTCCATTTCTTCCATGTTGTTGGTAGTATGTCCCAAACATCTTGGATATGTGCTATATTCCTTGCATGCAGGGGGGTAAGAGGGGGGTTGTAAGGGTATAGGGGTAGCGCCCCCGAAAGAAAAAAGAAAAAAAACTTTGTTTTTGTGTCCATTTTTTGGAAGTCCTCAATTTTCATGTCCATTTATGAGTGTTTTTTCGACACATGTTTTTTCACCAATGGTTTTCTATTTCCAGTTAAGGAATTAGGGTTGTTGACTAATCTAGTTCATTGGATTAGGGTTTTTGATGTCGTTGGCTCCTATATGTATATTGTATTGTAAACAATGTATGAGGTGAATGAATATAATATATGTTGGTTTTATCAATTTGGGTTTTCAGGGGAGAAATCTCTATGTAATGTGTGTATTTTTCTTTCTATCTTTTCTGTTCTTTTATTTAAAATATGTATGCAATAAAATATTGTACAAGGTTAAAATCTACATTTGGTATGAGATCAATTATTGGCTTCAGGAGGATGCCTTTGTGGTAAGGGGTTTGTCTCAGGACTGTGATAAGCCTTGTTACAGTGGGGGATATGCGGTATTGATTCTTCAAGTGAAGAGAAATGACGAGCAGTTCGAAAATAGAGATCAACAAATTTAATGGGAAAAGTTTTGAGTTGTGGAAGCTCAAGATGGAAGATATGTTGGTAGATAGATTAGTGGGTTGTGGTGGATCCAGGACTGTACCTATAGGAACATCAATAAATGACTGGAAAATGTTGGATTGGAAGGAAAAGAGCACAATCCAATTGTGTCTCTTAGATTTAGTATTACTGAATGTGTTAGGGGAAGCTACAACCAAGGAGTTATGGGATAAGTTGGGGAACTTGTATCAGTCTAAGTCCCTAGTAAATAAGTTGTTCTTGAAAAATAAGTTGTATAAACTGGGGATGAGAGATCGAGACTTGGTGACAAGGCATCTGAATTCCTTCAATATTGTGGTAAGTCAGTTGTTATCTATTGAGATTAAAATTTCAGATGAATATAAGTGTATTATTTTATTGTTCTCTTTACTAGACTCATGGGATATTCAGGTTGTGGCCATAGGTAGAAATACAACTACCTTGAGTTTTGATGATGTGGTCTCATCCTTGTTGTCGAAGAATATGATATGGAAGAACATGGAAGGACAGAGCACAGATGCATTATTTCTAAGAGGACGCTCTGAGGAAATAAATATATCTAAGTCCTCAAGTTGGAGATATAAGTTTGAGGGTAGATCTAAATCTCCTCGAAAGTTTGTAAAGGTATGTTGGAGAAGTGGAAAAGAAGGGCACTTCAAGAAGCAATGTAGATCCAAAAGTGTTGAGAAATTGAAGGGATATGAAGGTTCTCCCTCTATAGAAGAAAATACCTCCAAGGAAGAAGGAGGAGATGTGTACTTGGCTTCTTCAAGCATACATGCAGAGCATGAGGCAGGGTTGATTGACTTGGGTGCATCCTTTCATATGACTCCCCATAAGGAGTGGTTCTGTGAATATGAAAGGTATGATGGAGGTAATTGTTTCCTAGGTGATGACTCGACAACTAGAATCATAGGATGAGGAAAATTCAAGTCGAGGTTCATAGATGGAAGGATTATAACACTTTGTGGTGTTCTTCACATCCCGAGATTGGCCAAAAATTTGATTTTTTTAAGAAAAATGTACAACGCAGGGGTAAAAATAGTATTTGAAAAAGAAACCTTGAGGATGGTTCGAGGAGAAATGGTGTTGTTGAAGGGATTTTGGATTGGAAATTTGTATAAGTTGCAAGGAAGTACTATTATTGATGGGTGTAATCGTTTCGTTGTTCCTAATATTGGTGTAGAAAAAGAAAAAACTACTACAGTCTATGGAGAAAAGGTTATGTTGTGGCATCAAAGACTTGGGCATATGAGAGAGAAGGGTATTCGACTTCTACACGATAAAGATATGGTTGAAGGTATGTCTAAATAATCTATGTATTTTTCTTTCTGTGAACATTGTGTATATGGGAAGAAGAATCACGTAAGATTCTCCTCTAGTGCAACGAGGGTAGAAGGAATTTTATAGCTAGTGCACAATGATGTGTTTGGACCCATGTCAGTTACATCATTGGGAAAATCTATATACTATGTCTCATTTATAGATGACTTATCAAGGAATACTTGGATATATTTCCTTAGGAAGAAATCTAAAGTCTTTGATAGGTTTAAAGAGTTAAAGGATCTTGTGGAGAATCAAACAAAGAAAAAAATTAAGGTGTTGAGGACAGATAATGGTGGAGAATTCTACGAGAATGAATTTGAAGAATTGAAGAAGTTGAAGAAGTCTCAGGAAGCATTATCAGGTTCTATGTGATGGTTGGTTGATGGTGATGATTTAATGTAAAGTTTTATTATATCTCATATATTCTTGGGTGGAAGGAAGGGACAAAGATGGAGAGGTCAACACTCTCTTAATATTGGATGATTGCATCTTCCTTTTGGAGGTTTATCCCTCCCTTTATATTTGGAAGTTGTAGCTACCTTTGGAAGTTACTTCCCTTGAACAATAACTATTGGTTATTTCTCATATAATGTGCATGGTGTATTGTGGTGTATTGGTGTAACTCTTCTACTATTGTTCATTACTCATTGGATATAATTGAATATATAATATGGTTGATGTATAAGTTTAAAAAGTTTCAAAATTATACTTGATATTGATTCACACCCCTATCAGTATCAACATCCATCATTCTGGGGTGGAAAGAGAAAGTTACATGAACAAGAAGCCTAGAATGCACTCTTGACACAAGCGAGGATGGATCACTCCAGGTTTGAATACTTGGATGGAGTTTTAAAGGGGGAAAATATGGTTGAAATGTTAGCCATAGATTTTGAAATTTTGAATAAATTTAAGATAATAAAATTAGTCTTTCCTATCATGTTGTATGCCTCTTGCATCGATTTGGAAATTTTAATAAAAAAAATGATTGATTATGATATTCCTTTTGAGTTACACTAGAATGAAATAGTAAGATTGGGTAAAGCTAAATGTAATTTTCTAGGTTTTAATAACTGACCATCCAGCTGTCAATGGAGTATGGGTCCAGACATCAACCAATCAAATTAAGACACTACCAAGGTTAAAGAGGCGAATATAAGGATAAAGCTATTGAAATATCTCAAGAATCCTCATTTTATGAACTACTACTTTTTTATAAATATTGTAATGCATAATGTACAAAGGGTGGGAGAATGTTTGATGAATTGCGTATTCTGAGAGTCTTTGTACTATAATATTTTCCTAAAGAAATAATAAAGTTGGGTGATCCGAGGCTTCTGGGATCCAGTATTGATTCAAAGATTCATGTGCCAGTGACTGTGTAGCATGTTCACTTCAGTGTATGTTCTTCTTTCAATTTATTGCTATCTTTCCATATATGAATGATATTCAATTAAAATATTGTTTCACAATTCATCATGTTGATGCTCAGTTACATAGTTTAGAATATCAATGGTGTTTTCTTCTGCTAAAACAATTTAAGAAATTTCAAAATTTGATTTCTTAAAATGTTGATTTATGTTTTTCTTCGGTCTTTTTTTCTACAACGACATTTAAATTAAACCAACACATATTTAGTGTCTATATTTCCTTTTAATTCTTTTCCCATTAATTGACATATTACCCACATATTCATAAGCTTCAACCTTTTCAATCCATGACCAATGGATCTCTCACAGGCTTAAATATCAAATCTCATCCAAAAAATTATTCACAATCCAAGGACCTAACCTCAAGAAAAAAAAATCAAATCAGTCCTTTCAGTGATTGATTTGGGGGAAATCCCTCTCTGAGACTTGAAGGGTTAGATTCCAATTTCTAAAGTCGGTTTGTGGTTACCTCTGGATTTCTTTTCTCATCCCAAAGAAATTACAAAGTGATAACAAAATTTAAGGATAAATTCTATTGCTTTTCAATGCAATGCACATTGGATCCAAATGCTTAATGTTTTTTTGTCAATATGTTAGGCTTTTGGGAAATTCTTTTCCAATTTAATTTCCTTACATGTTCACTGAGGTTTGCATGCATTTGTTTTTGTAGCTTTGTATATCTTTCGTGACTGAAGCATATCGTAACCATGACAAATAAAAATAATATAAATATAGAATGAAAAAAATTGAAGCCACAACATACAATTTCTGAGTATTCTCTTACTGTATTTCATAGGGTTCACTCCATAGTTATGATTTCCACTTAATGTGGATACATTTTAACATTTAAGGTGCTAGGACTCATTGAAAATGGATTCTTCCACTTATCTTTTGTATGTTTCATCAAATGCCTTCCCAAACATTCCAGCTTATTTTGATCTTTGGATATGCGTGGTCAAAATTTTAGACATTGGTTCGGTATACTTTTTGAGATATGCCCTGTGGAAGTTAGGGTTCCTTACTGCTCCTGAAATTTGTTTCGAATGGGTCAGTTTGGGATTTTCTCTAAAACTTATTTTCTGGGATGTTTCATACCATGAAATTTTGAGGACACAGAGGAAAAAACTTTGGGTACATGTTGATTCACTTTAATTTATAAGATATACCTTGTGGAAGTTATGGTTTATTAATATTGCTAAAATTAGTTTGAAACAAGTGAATTTGGAATTTTCTCTATAACTTTTTTTTTCTGGGTATTTTAAGATTATGAAATTTCCATGGATCTCAGGAGACATACAAAAGTACCTTAGATAAAAAAAATTAGAATTTGGTTCGCTGTACTTTCTGAGATATACCTTATGGAATTTATGGTTTCTAAATGGTCATGAAATCAGTTTCAAATAGGTCAACTTGGCATTTTATTTATAACTTTTTTTCTGGGACTTTTCAGACTGTGAAATTTTCAAGGATCCGAGGAGACATATCGAAGTAAATCAAGTAAAAAATTTAGAATACCATTTCAAAAATTGCATACATGCCATGTTGTACAAGTTATTTCTTGGGAAGATGCCAAAAATAACAAGCTTTGAAAAGTTACCATAAATTTCATTTGGAAATTCAAATTTTGGTTAGACGTGGTGAAGGAAGAAGTAGAAAGAAGACTCAGTGAAGGTAATTTGAATGTTATCATATTTTGAAGAAGTTATATGTACTAAAGAATAAATTGTTACTTAAGTTTTGGTGGTACTCAAGCAAAGATATTGATGTCTCTTGATAAGTTGGTGCTTAGGGACTGGTGTCTATGAAGATCTGTCAGAGCAGGTTGATGCCTAACGGGGTTTATACCAGTGGAGATTGGTTTCTCCAGTATCTTGTGCCCATAAATATTTGTAACAGTAGGTTGGTGCCTACAAAGAATTATAAACATTATTTTTGTGGTTTTCTCTTGAAAGGGTTTCCACTTCAATCGTGTGTTCCATGTTCTGCAGTTAATGTATCTCATATGTGATTGCTTTCATATGGTTGATGAATGTTTGAAAAAGTATTTTTTTTTCTGTTATACTGATTCACCTCCCCACCGCCCCCTCTCAGTACAAGTGTGTGCTAAACATAAAATCCTTGACCTTTTCTTTGGGCCCCATGGTAGGAGCAAATAACTCAACCATTAATGCCCCAATAGTGGTTTCCTCTCCAAACTTATCTACAAAATCCTTTTGAAACTTGGTCCAATTTGTTATAGATGTAACAAGTAGATTGAAATACCAAGTAGAGGTTGAGTTTTCAAAATTATAAGGAAAAATTCAACATACCACATCCTCATGTTGTACATTCATTAACCTAATTAAAATTATAAACTTCTTAATATGATCTTCAGGTGATCCAGATGTTTCTAGGTCATATTTCAGAAGTAATTTCTCTGGATGTTTGCGTAAGTGGTTTAACAGACCAGGTTACTTCCTCATGGGATATTGCATATGGTCTTTTAGGATAACATCCAGAACACTCCTCAACCCGAGGTGAAGTATTGTCAATGGGTATACCTTAAGGTCTTGTATTTTTTGTACGTTGGTTGTTTGTATGATTTTACATGCATAGGACCTTATTCTAGTGCTAATTCTATTGAGGGGGATGGATTCCAAATACCCAACAATAGGGATTAAACCCAAGGATAAGTCCCAATTATACTTGTTCCTATTTGGTGTGGAATAATCCTCTAGGTTAATGGTACGACAATCGTTCGATGGGATTTAAAAGTTGTTTGATTTATCTCTTTCTCTTATGTTTTTTAATGTTTTATGTATATCTACTATAGAAAAAAGTAAAATAGAATGAAGTTCCAAATATTCTTCCTAGAGGATATCTTCCTGAGACAACACGTAAAAGTAATTCATAGTGTTAAGTTCTCTAACAACTAATTCTAACAAGAAGCCTTATTGTTTTATTACTTTTAGAGAAAAAATAAGTATAAAAGAGGGATAACGATTCTTCTTCAAAAGATAACAATGGTTGAATATCATTTTGAAAGGGGAGAGTTGTGAAATAAGTTTCAATTCAACTTGGAATTTTCAAGATAACTTGTTTTCCGAGATGTTTCATATCGTAAAATTTTGAGACAAAGGCGAGATATCTGGAAATATGTGATAAAACTTTCATAAGTTGGTTTGCTATAATTTCTGAGATATTCCCTGTGGAAGTTAGGGAATATATAAGAAAGTATAGAAAACCAATTTCTGAAAGTTTTATCACATGTTTCTAGATATCTCACCTTCGTCTCAAAATTTTACGATATGAAACATCCCAGAAAATAAGTTATCATGAAAATGGCAAGATGAATTTAAACTTATTTCGCAACTCTCCCATTTCAGAATGATATTTAATATTTTCTCATATTTGTTTTGCGGATATGTGTACGAGTGGTTTTGGAACAACCCGCTTGTGATTCTGCAATCAACCCGACGTTGACACATACTCCTCAATGGAAACCACAGTTTGGATTGTGGGACCACCCTTCAGAATTATCCCCCATGCAACTTCAAATTCTGCAATGCTTCTTGGCCATTGATTCTGATGGATCGTGATCAAAGTTACTAGTGCCCACTCTAATTTATTTCTTCACCAAATTTAACTACTTCGTGCCTTTTTTATCCTTCAAGTGAATATATTTTTTTTTTAAATAGATATATTTCATCGCTCTTGCGAACACACAGATCGTAAATAATCTCTCTTGAGATGTTCTTCCTAATTTGTCATTCTTATGACGATTATCCTCGGTCATATCTCTTTCCATGATCGTTCTAGGTCATCTCTATTGTGACAATCTTCCTCAGTTGTCGTTCCTGCGACGATCTTCCTCGATTGTCGTTCTTGCGATGATCCTCCTAGGTGATCTCTCTTGTGATGACTACATAGGTTGTCTCTCTTGCGATGACTTCTGTAGGTCATCTCTATTGTGAATACCTTCTTAGGTCATCTCTCTTGTGATGTTATTCCAGTTTCATCACACATTTTACAGGATACGATGCAACGTTTGAGTGGCCCAATATTTGTTTCACTCTCAACGACATAATGTCGCAAGAGCATTGAAATTGTCGTCACAAAATGACCCAAATTTACTAGTGTTTACATCAAAGGAATTCACAAACTTATGTGGCGAACATGGAATAAAAAGATAGTTCTCAACACCTAGGACACCTCATAAAAATGGAGTTTTCGAAAGGAACAAAAAAAGTACATGAAATGGCTAGAATCATGTTGAAAGATTCCAAGTTGAGTGACATATTTTGGGCACAAGCAGTACATATAGTAGTTCACATGATGAACAGAGGAATTCTCAGAAGTAACAGTGATAATACTCCCTATGAGTTATGGAAAGGAATACCAATGAATATGAAGCATTTCAAAGTATTTGGAAGAAAATGTTATATCAAAAGAGAATATGGTAGGCTTGGAATATTTGACTCCCGAGGAGATAAGGGAATAATAGTTGGGTTGTCAATGAAGAGAAAATAATATAAATTCTTCAATCCAAGACTCAAAAGAATCATGGAAAGCATCAATGTAATGATTGACAAGACTGATGTATGAAAAGGTAAAGGAGGCAACAAACATTCAAAAGTGTAAGATGACAAAGAAGATATGAAACAAGAATAAGTAGAAGAAGAAGAAAATGAATAAGAGAAGCCAAAAGAAGAACAAGAGGAAGATGAGCAGTAGATACCTCCTAAGACACCTAGTCGAAGAGTGCAAAACATCATCCACTAGAAAAAAATATTGGGAATAACGATGCATGATTTTATACAAGAAGAAGAATACATTCACTTGAACAACAACACCTAACATTATAACCAAGAAGTTTTGAAGAGGACATAAAAGATGAACATTAGATCAAGGATATGGATGAATAATTAGATTATATAGATCAGAATGACACATGGGAACTGGTTCCAAGACTGAAGAACAAGAATGTGACTGGTACAAAGTGAGTTTTTCGAAACAAACTAAATGAGGATGGATAGGTAACCAGAAACAAAGCAATATTAGTATTCAAATGATATACTCATATTAAAGGTACATATTTTGAGGAGACCTTTGCACCAGTTTTCAGGATGTAAGCAATCATATTGATCTTAGCCTATGCATGTTCCAAAAGAATAAATATTGTATATCAAATGGATGTTAAGTCATATTTTCTTAATGGAGAATCAGAAGAAGAGGTCTACATCGAATATCCAGAATGAATTCTATTGTAGGAGAGGAAAGATTAATTTTGCAAGCTAAATAAAGCATTGTATGGACTCAAGCAGACTCCCATAGCATGGTATTCAATATTGGACAGATATCTACATCAACAAGGATTCATGAAGGGAAATGCAGACAAAAATTTCTACATAAAAGTGGATTGAGACAATATATTGATAATTGAAGTTTATATAGATGACATCATCTTCGGAAGTGATGATGACAAGATGAGTCAAAATTTTTCCAAAGATATGCAAAATGAGTTCGAAATGTCTTTGATTAGTGAGTTGACTTTATTTTTGGGATTATAGATATGTCAACATGATAAAGGTATTTGCATCTTTGATACCAAGTATATCAGAGAAATGCTAAAGAAGTTTGGAATGGAAGATTGCAAACCCATGAGTACTCATATGTAGAACACTTGCAAGTTAAGTAAGGATGATAACTCTAAGGATACAAACCAAAGAATATACATATCAATGATTGACATCTTACTCTATGTGACAGTGTCTAGACCTAATGTGATGTAGGAAGTTGGACACGTTGCAAGGTTTCAAGCAACACCAAAGGAATCACATATTATGGCAATAAAGAATATACTCAGATATTTGAAAGGAACAAACGAGTTTGGATTATGATATCCAAAAGGGAATGATCTATCTCTAGTTTCCTACACAGATGCATATTGGGAAGGTTGTATCAATGATAGAATAAATACAAGTGAATCATCCATCTACTTGGGTGAGTGTATGCTATCATGGTTGAGCAAGAAACAATCATCAATATCTTTTCCCATAGAAGAAGCATAATGCATTGCAGCAACAATATGTTGTACTCATGTTATTTGTATGAAAAGAACTTTGTAGGATATACAAGTAAAGTATGATGAGCCCATTTCAATACTCTATGACAAAACCAGTTCCATCAATATCTCCAAGAATCTAGTGATGCATTCCAAGATGAAACACATTTTAATCAAGTATCACTTTCAATGGGAACAAGCTACAAATAAGAACATAAAGCTAGAAAACATTGGGAAAAAAGAGCAGATTGCATATATATTCACCAAACTGCTTGCAAGGGAAACTTTTGAGTATCTGCGAGAGAAACTTGGACTTGTTTCTAACCCACAGTGATTCTCACAACTTCAAAGGACAGTAAGATAGGGGGAGAGAAGAAAAATACTTGAAGAGTCCCAGTGAAGAAACTTTTCAATGATTTTCATATACATCAGATATTTACATGAGGAAGCAACAGGAAAAGAAAGAAGAACCTTCCGAATAGACGGATCATACCCTAGGAGGATTACCCTTTGACATTGATGTCAAAGGGGGGGAGATAGAGAAAGGCATAGAGACGGAAAGAGAGAATATTTGTATATTATAGAGGAATGCAGACAAGGGGAGAGACGATCACAAGAAGAGCATGTGCATGAGCATGAGTATTGTCCTTCCTAAGTGTTTCCATCAATGCCAAAGGGGGAGTTGTTGAAATATTGGTCGTCATTGATGTCAACCATTGAAGAAACCCCAACGGTGTGGTTTTGGTATGCAAAGATTATTTAGGAATATGGACATCAAGGACATTGTAGATGCAGGTCATACACTCATAGATAGATAGTCCTCTTCATGTCATTTCCGGTGATATGTCATACACCACGTAGTTCCTCATGGTTGATGAGTTATGGCCTTGTGAAGTTGGAATCCCCAGTGAAATGTCAAGAAGCCCTTAGTTGGTTACAAGTCAATTAATGAAAGGGTGAAGTGGTTGTAACAAGAAAGTAAAGAGGCCCTAAGAATAAGGAAAGAAGTTACCTACCAAAAGTATAAATACACCTCAAGGAGTCTTTCACAAGTACATTCACTCACTTATTCTATTGAATATATTCTAGTGAATTAGTGATCTATTTGGAAAGTTAGTGATGAAGAAATCTAAGGTAGAGAAAATAAAGGAGTGCAGAAGTTTTGAGGTTGTATAGGAGAGCAAAGTTTGTTGAGGAAACCCTAGTTTGGTTGCCCCCCACGAGTTAGACCACTAGTGTCACGTGAGGCATCCCCACGTGTTGTAGTATACCTTTCATGTGAGGCTCCATGAGATAAGATGTATTAGTACAGTGAGGACATAAAGAGTTTGTGGGAAATGTTAGTACCAGATCCCTAAAGAAAGAAGATAACTTACATATCAACATTTCAATGTTTCTATAATATCCCCAAGGACGAGCCCTGTTGTAATCATGTTTATGAATTGTAAATCATGTTTTGTAGGTTGGTGAGTTGAGTATTGATAAGTTGGTGGGATTATGTGTTTATTAGGCCAGAGAGACTAAGTATTAAGGCCATAAGCCTGATTTTGTATATGTAATTACGCAATACATTAATATAATATATAAACATCACTGCATGCATACCAACCACGATGAATGAGTGATGGGGTTCTAAGATTCCACAAGGTGGGTAAGGGGAAAGTGGCTGAAAGCTTGGAAAGAGAGGCTAAGTGTTGAGCCTAGGGGCTTAAGTCCTTCAGAATAATATTTTAATATTATTCCAAAATCTTGTGAAATGTATGTTTATCCTAAGTCCCTGGAAAGGTGAATGCATGTTGATGGAGTGCATGTAGCCTCATGAGCGACATGTGTCGGCCCAGGAACATGCATTATAAACCAAAGATTGAGCTGTGGAGGGGGTTCATTCCCCCATTCTTCCATCGGTTGTCTGAACCATGTGGGTCGACGTCTGATCTTTGTATGCATACCTCACTTATCTCTAAAACCCGAAACCGTGAGGCCAATCTGTGATGTTTTCCCTGAAAAGTCGACACATCCTCAGTTTGTACCGTCTTACCTCTGCATGACCACGCACATCTGAGAAACCAATCCTGAGGGAAGGGTAGACCTGTTTGTTATGTGAACCCAGGTTTATCCACACTGCAAACCCGAGTTCGTGCTTAATTGTCTTGCTTGTTGCCTTATATTTTTCCTAAGTAGGGTTGACCAGTGGTTGTTTTCCTTACCTTGCAAGAATTGAATTGAAAACCAGTTGAAGAACTGGGTTTCGAAGCCCTTGATAGAAGAGGCCCTTGAACTGTGAACAACTCTCTCCAAGTGAGGGAGTCTGTTGGGGAAGTGGTTTTCTCATTAGAGAGAGTCCAGCACCAGCTACGAAATTATGAGAATTCTTGATATGTCCAGTTGTCGATACCTAGAGAGGGAGGTGTAGCACCAATGGACTGTGCTTGTGAAGGTGTATACTCCCGGGTGGAACAAGCATGTGGGGAATGAGAGTCCGTGAGTGGTGGGCGTAAGAAGGGTCCTGGAGAGAACCCTTTGTTAAGGTCCTAACCCACACATAGGTAGATCAATGTATTCGGATGTAATAAAGGTCAATATTAATAAGGCTTTTCAATAAAATAGAATACGGCGGATGTAAGAAGGCCTAATAGAAGCTTCCTCTTCTAGAAGGATCTTCCTCTAGATGCTTCTCTTAATAGACATATTTAGTATAAATAAGGGTCGAGGGTATGAAAACCCTAGCTTGGAGATTATTGTAACAGAGCACTGCTCGACTAGAGGTTTCCCCCTTGAAGAGGCCTGTGAACATTGCTTTTTGAATCAAAGTGCTATTTCAGTTGTTAGTCTCATATTATTTCCATGTTATTGTGGAGATTATGCTGGTTATATTACTATTATTCTGCCATTTCTAGCATTTTATTTATGTTCTGCGTATTTATTATACCTGGTATCTTGCAAGTGGTATCAGAGCACTTTCCTTAGCCAAAATTGTGGGTATTTTTTTCCAGGGTAGAGACATATTTCGACGTCTTTAAGCTGCAGAGATCTGTCGTTACGCGCATAAACCCACAGTTGAGGGATTCATACATGCAAGAAATACAAGTGGTTTTTAAGCGCACATCTATTGGCCACCCTTGTAACCCCTGTTGGTACCCCTTCGAGTGGTAGTGCCTCAGACAACACCTGTGTACGGATCGGCCTAGATTTCATCAAGCTCTCTTTAGATAAACCTATCGGCCGCTGGATTGATATAGTGTCACCGAGAAAAACACTCAGGAAGATACTCTCTAGTACCTGGGTAGTCGGGTAGTATGGCTAAGGGTACGGTCTATCCTCCTTAGTTAGTGCCCTGATATATTGGGCTGAGTACTACTATTGGACCCCACACATATATCAGAGAGCTATAACACAAGGCAAACCTTTGTCTGTAGAACCCTTGAATACCTAAACCTTGGGGAACATAAACATAAACATAAACAAATTGAATCGGTGAAATCTATTGCCATGCATCTGTGTTCAGGTTGCCAAGTAAATACACATTTCTTTCTGGTTAAGAATTTGGGGGTTTCAACACTACAACATTCTCCAGACTGAAGTATAACCCTGCAGCTGTATAAGAAAAAAAAAAGTCTGGAATTTTTTTCACCATTATTTGAGACCTATTCCATTAGATTCATCTCTTCTCCCTTATCACATTCATCCCTATCATTTTTCTACAAAAAATTATGACCCCGCCTGCTCCCTTTTCAGTTCACCCATCCTCATGGCCCATACCCGTAGCAAAGAACTGGAGTCTCGCTTCAACACCTTACAATATAGTATCCTCGAGACCCAACAATGAGTGCAACAACTCAGTGCTACTATTTCCTCCCATGATAGATCCATCAATACCACCATAAATGCATCCGTGCAGTCTGCAATGGCGGAAGTCAAACACGAACTGACCACCCAGCTTGNAGTCCCATACCTTTCAGCCCCATCACTTTCAACGGGACATACACCTTCTGCGGGTGGATGTAACCAAATTTGATGGCTCGGACCCCACTGGTTGGGTCACCCAAATGGAACATTATTTCTCTCTCTACAACATTACAGATGACTTGGCCAAACTCCGGTATGGTGTTCTCCATCTAGATCAAAAACGTTGACAATGGTGGCAATGGAGAAAAAATTCCCGTCAAGGGTATATTGCTTGGACCCAATTTGCAACTGAGCTTTATGAAGGCTTTGACACTGACACCAACCATTTGGGTCGTTTGACAAAATTGAAGCGATCAGGAACAGTAGAAGACTTCATAGTCGCATTTGAGTGCCTGGATTTTCGATCAGAGGGCATGAATGATGATTTCTTTCGAGAGTGTTTTATCAGTGGCCTTAAGGAGGAGATTCGGACCCATATCCTCATGGCTCGACCTAAGACTTAGGTGGAGGATACTAAAAAAGCTAAAGAAGCACAACAAATTGTTTCCTCTCAAAACTACAAGCCTTCCTTTATCCCTTACCCTAAACCAGTAAACCCCACTACTCCCTCCGCCCCATTAAAGATCCAAAAATTGACAAGGGATGAAATGGTTGAACGCCAACTCAAAGGCCTCTGTTATAATTATGATGACAAATATTTCCCGGGCCACAAATGTAAGGAACAAAATATTTTTATGGCCATCTATGAGGATATTCCAAAAGAGGATGTTGACACTCCCCTTGTGCTCGAGTCACCAGAAATCACTGACATAAACCCTCCCTCCGACCCTCTTGACATGGAACCGATCATTTCCCTCAATTCTCTCACCGACTTCTCTACCCCCCAAACCCTCAAGTTAATTGGTTACATCAAGCACCGAAAGGTCATCATTCTGGTTGATAGTGGCAACACCCAC
>SNQJ01S0046884.1:16332-26991 GCA_010110895.2 Picea sitchensis
AGTCCCATACCTTTCAGCCCCATCACTTTCAACGGGACATACACCTTCTGCGGGTGGATGTAACCAAATTTGATGGCTCGGACCCCACTGGTTGGGTCACCCAAATGGAACATTATTTCTCTCTCTACAACATTACAGATGACTTGGCCAAACTCCGGTATGGTGTTCTCCATCTAGATCAAAAACGTTGACAATGGTGGCAATGGAGAAAAAATTCCCGTCAAGGGTATATTGCTTGGACCCAATTTGCAACTGAGCTTTATGAAGGCTTTGACACTGACACCAACCATTTGGGTCGTTTGACAAAATTGAAGCGATCAGGAACAGTAGAAGACTTCATAGTCGCATTTGAGTGCCTGGATTTTCGATCAGAGGGCATGAATGATGATTTCTTTCGAGAGTGTTTTATCAGTGGCCTTAAGGAGGAGATTCGGACCCATATCCTCATGGCTCGACCTAAGACTTAGGTGGAGGATACTAAAAAAGCTAAAGAAGCACAACAAATTGTTTCCTCTCAAAACTACAAGCCTTCCTTTATCCCTTACCCTAAACCAGTAAACCCCACTACTCCCTCCGCCCCATTAAAGATCCAAAAATTGACAAGGGATGAAATGGTTGAACGCCAACTCAAAGGCCTCTGTTATAATTATGATGACAAATATTTCCCGGGCCACAAATGTAAGGAACAAAATATTTTTATGGCCATCTATGAGGATATTCCAAAAGAGGATGTTGACACTCCCCTTGTGCTCGAGTCACCAGAAATCACTGACATAAACCCTCCCTCCGACCCTCTTGACATGGAACCGATCATTTCCCTCAATTCTCTCACCGACTTCTCTACCCCCCAAACCCTCAAGTTAATTGGTTACATCAAGCACCGAAAGGTCATCATTCTGGTTGATAGTGGCAACACCCACAATTTTATTCATCGCCACATTGCCCAAGAAACCCATTGCTACATCCATGCTGTCAACAATTTCCAAATCATGATTGCCAATGGTGGTTCTATGAAATGTGTCGGGCTCTGTGAAAATGTGCGTCTCCAAATCGGTGACTACCACCTAAAATCCCATATGTTTGCTATTGACATGGGTGGTTGCGACATTGTGTTGGGTGTAGACTAGCTAAGGACTTTGGGTCCCATTCTCATGGATTTTCATAACTTAACCATGCAATTCGACCAAGGAGGCCACCAATATAAATTCCTAACCTGCACATAGGTAGATCAATGTATTCGGATGTAATAAAGGTCAATATTAATAAGGCCTTTCAATAAAATAGAATAAGGTGGATGTAAGAAGACCTAATAGAAGATTTCGCTTCTAGAATGATCTTCCTCTGGATGCTTCTCTTAATAGACATATTTAGTATAAATAAGGGTTGAGGTTATGAAAACCCTAGCTTGGAGATTATTGTAACAGAGCGTTGCTCGACTAGAGGTTGCCCCCTCGAAGAGGCCTGTGAACATTGCTTTCTGAATCAAAGTGCTATTTCAGTTGTTGTTCTCATATTATTTTTGTGTTAGTGTGGAGATTATGCTAGTTATATTACTGTTATTCTGTCATTTCTAGCATTTTATTTATGTTTTGCATATTTATTATACCTGGGATCTTGCACCCTTCCTGTTTAACTGTGAGTTTTCATATACCCTCATCCTAGTCTACGATTCCCTTTCCCTGGGTGGAGCTTGGTCCTAGCTCAGGGGTGACCCACTGCTAAGAGTGATGAGTAGCATGGTCTAAGACTGGGAGGTTTGTGGAAGGTCTGCACATAGTTGGTGGAGTTCCAACAGTTTTCAAAGATAAATATATGCATGTGTTTTAATTTCAATTAAAATGAATGTCTATGTTCCTTGAAATAATATCATGTATTCTGTTGCAAGTTATTTATTGTTCGTCCCATTAATTATGTATGGTAGAAATAATTATATGTTTACTTTGTGTTAATTCCTTTAACTTCATCTGAATGCATACTATATAAGTTTGAGAATGTTTTTCCGCGTTGTGGCATTTCTTGGCCATGGGGTTGATGGCCTGGGGCATTATAGTATGGTATCAGAGCCATAGTTTCCACGTTGATCTGGATAAGTGGTCTTCAGACCCAAGGTATCAAGTGACGTTGTGTTGGAGGAACCAATTTCAAACCTTAGAACATTCCTGAGCACCAAGGAGTTACTTGGTTGTGTTAAGAATCTCAAGAGGAGTAGTGGTAGATTAAAACTGCAGATGACGTGGTATTTGACCACGGAGAGAGAGAGCGCTCAACACTTGCAGTATGGGAGTCGTAGAATCTGTTCGGAAGGAGAGACCTTTATGACCATTAGATATTGTGGATTCACGCTCGATATTTTCACGACAACCCTTTGGATTTTGCGAAGTCGAAAGATGGGAAGTGAGGAGAGGGGAACACCTCCGAAACCCAAAACCCCAAAAACCCGAGGATATCTACATCATAGATCTGGAAAAATATATCAACCATTGGATCCAGTAGATTAGCCGATTGTAATTTTGGGAGTTCGATTGTCAAGAGAAATGGGATGTGCTAACTCACCAACTCCCGAATCCCGAAATCACGAAATCCTGAAGAGCCGAAGTAGTGAGTCGAATCGACGTCACTTGGATGGATGCAGACACATGGGAGATGTGCCACGTACCAGTGGGACCTGAAGGAAAGTAGACCCAGTGGGGCTAGATGGAATCACTGAGGAAATGTGGACCTTCTTAAGAGCACCACATGTCACTGCCTTAGTACTATCTAGGACGAAGAGGTAAAGTAGATCGAAATTTTGGATGTCGAGAGTTGGAGAGGGAAGTGAGTGTGGGAGCCTACAAGTCCAAAACCCTGAAATTCTGAAGTCCTGAAGTCCCAAAAACTTCCAAGAAGGAAATACCACGATGGATTTCAGCCATTGGATGATGGGTAAATGTGGACCATTTATCCACCTGACTTCGTGAGTTCAATAATCAAAACTCTGGGAGATAGTTGTGTGTGCCTTGAAACTTTCCGAAGGCCAAAAAACTGGGTACAACCTTGAGACCTAGCGCTGGGTCATGCCTTGGTTGTGTGGGTTGGGAACTAAGATTAAAAGGGCTATGGCTTGAGTTTCCTATGGAGCCGAGCAGAGCTCAAAAAATTCATGGAAAACTAAACGTTTTCTTGAATCAATTTGTTCATGAGTTGTGTGAAATTTTTTAAGGAATGAAGACCTGAGAAATCCCCATTGTCTTCACGTTTGTTTGCAAAAGTTTAGCAAGTACCAGAACCGAATAGGGTTGTCATTGAGAGAAGAGAATGGAAGAGGTACAAATTTCCTCCAATTCAAAGAACGAAAGAGAAGAAATGGATGTCAACTTGGGAGTCAAAGGATCGAACTCCAATGGGAACGGAAAAGAGATGGATAAGGAAGGGAATATGATGAAAATCATTGAAATATTATAGAGGGATGCCCAGAATCGTCAAGCTGATAGTCAAAATCTCATGAAAGCCAAGGATCACCAGGGAGAATTCAACTTGAAGTTCATAAGGAGCCTGGATAGGATCGAAAAGAAATTAGAAAAGGAGGACGACTCGAGAAGAATAGGGAGTCACCAAATTTCTAAGGGGAGAAGATCAAGGAGTGCTGGTAGACATCATCATCACACCCAAAGTCGCTCCAAGAGAAGGGCACACAGTAGTTCAAGCCCATCTCCTACCAGAAATCATAGGAGATCTGGAGTGGATGAATTGAAATGAGAGATGAACAAGATTAAGCCTCATATGTTTGATGGAGAACATAATAAGGAGGAAGATGTTAAAACATGGTTGCTTGGCATGAGGAAATATTTCCAACTGCATAATTATTCCTCTCATGCAGAAGGAAAAAATTTGATGTATCAATTGAAAGGAAAAGCATCCATGTGGTGGGATCAACTTGTGCAAGTGCAACACATTAGAGAGAAAGATATCACTTGGAAAGAATTCAAGAGGTATTTCAAGAGGAAATACCTGACTAAAATATACTATGACAGAAAGATAAAGGATTTCTTCGAACTCAAGCTGGGCAGCATGACCATTGATGAATATGAATGAAGGTTTTTGGAATTACTGAAGTATGTTCCATTGATCAAAGATGAGGTTGTCAATATTCAGAGGTATCTGAGTGAACTGCCACCTTCCATTGGTGACAAGATTCAGTATGATGATCCTAAGACTATGGAAGAAACAATAAGAAGATAAAAATGATTATATGAGAAGGAAAAATAAAAGCCTACTTTTCGGAAGTCTTGGGATGACAAGAAGAAATTCCAGAAAGAGTAGAGGCAGAAGGGAAACAAACCTCCCTTTTTTAGAAATAGTCCTTAAGGAAAGCCATCGTTTAGAGAGCCGAGAATGGATGAAGTGGGGGAACAAAGGCCAAGACAGATGCCCATTCAGTGTTGGGGTTGTAAAGAGAACCACAAGTATAGAGATTGTCCCCATAAAAATGGCAAAGAGAGAGCTATCCATAATGTTCAACAAGCTAAAATAGTGGAGGACATGGGCAATAGAATGCCAAGGATCTATGTGGACTTGGACAACAAGAAAGTTGAATTTCAATCACACATGATTGAAGTAGAAGGTATGATTAGAAACCATGCCTTTACCATTTTAATTGATTCAGGGGCTAGCCATAGTTACATAGATCCTAGAGTGGTGGAAAGTTTTCATTTATCAAGAAGCAAACATGAAAATTCTTGGTTAGTTCAGTTGGCTACAAGAACCAAGAGGAAAGTCATTGAGTTGGTTAAGTCATGTCCTATGGACATGAATGGATTGAGCATGAAGGTTGAATTGAATATTCTTCCTTTAGGCTTTTATGACTGTTTAATTGGGATGGACTGGTTGGACCAACACCATGCCCTCCTAGACTGTCGTAACAAGGCATTTACTTGCCTGGAAGAGGAGGGGAATCGGAAAACAGTCCAAGGAATTCCCAGAGTTGTTGTTGTCAGATAAGTTTCATCATTACAACTGAAGAAATGCTACAGGAAAGGTTGTCAATTATTTTCATCCCATATGGAGGAAGAATCTAAGGATGAGGTCTCAAAGATTGGAGACCATGTAGTACTAAAAGAGTTTGAAGATGCATTTCAAGAGGTACCTGGACTACCTCCGAAGAGAGATATTGACTTCTCTGTAAACTTAATTCCTGGAGCATCTCAAGTGTCGAAAGCTCCTTATAGAATGAGCACACCAGAGTTGAAAGAACTTTAATTGCATCTTGAAGAGATTCCGAGAAAGTGGTACATTCACTCAAGAGTGTCTCTTTGGGGTGCCTCGTTTCTATTCATGAAGAAGAAGGATCGAACACTGAGGTTGTGAATTGATTTCTGACAATTGAACAAAGTAACTGTCAGGAACAAGTATCCTCTGTCGAGGATCGATGATCTTTTCGATCAGTTGAAAGGTGCCAGGATATTCCCAAAGATAGATCTCCGGGTGGGATATCACCAGGGGAGAATTAAGGATGAAGATATTGGAAAGACTGCCTTCAAAACAAGGTACGACCACTATGAATTCACAGGGGTGCCATTCGGGTTGTCGAATTTTCCCATTGTCTTTATGTGCCTTATGAATGGCGTGTTCAGAAAGTACCTGGATAAGTTCGTTATAATATTTTTGGATGATATTATAGTGTATCCCAAGTCAGAAGAGGATCAAAAAAATCATATGAGGATGGTGTAGTAGGTGCTAAGGGAGCACCGACTATACGCCAAACTAAGTAAATGCTCTCTTTATCAAAGGAATATCCATTACTTGGGGCACATTATTTTAGAAGAAGGTATCTCCATGGATCCTGAGAAGTTTGAGGCCATCAAAGAATGGAAAACACCAAGGAATGTGTTAGAATTTAGATTCTTTATGGTTCTAGTAGGCTATTACAGAAGGTTTATCACAGGGTTCTCAAAGATAGCCTACCCCATCACTTCCTTGTAAAGGAAAGAAAAGAAGTTTCGGTGGACTGAAGAGTGTGAGAAAATCTTCCAACGATTGAAGAAGTTGTTAACTAGCGCTCCAATCCTGAGGATTTCAGATCCAAGTGTGGATTTTGTGGTGTGCATAGATGCATGTAAAGAAGGGCTAGGAGGAGTGCTTAGCTAGAATGGATTTGTAATCTGTTATGAGTCCAAGAAGATGAAAGAGCACGAAAAGAATTATGCCACTCACGATTTGGAGTTGGCATAAATAGTTCACACGTTAAAGAAATGGAGGCATTACCTCATGGGGAGGAGATTTGAATTGAGAACAGACCACAATGGTTTGAAATACTTTTTTGACTAGCCCACCCTAAACACTAAGAAGAGTAGGTGGTTGGAGTTTCTGTGTGAATATGACTTTGATATCAACCATATCAAAGAAAAGGAAAACAAGGTGGTTGATGCACTCAACAGAAAGGTGCACAACTTACATGCTACAACCATTAGCATGTACCAAACTGATATAAAAGGAATAATTTTGGAAGCTGTAAATGCAGATTTGTAGTACATGGAGTTGGTAGAAAATATACAACAAGGTGAAACACCACAGAAAGTGGAAAATTATAAGTTAGAGACTGATGGAATACTTCTGTACAAGAACATATTTTATATACCCAATATCCAGGGTTTTAAACTTGTGATTTTGAGAGAAATGCATAACGTGCCTTATGCTGGGCACCCTAGATATCAGAAGACTATGGCAGTAGTCAAGAGCCATTACTTTTGGCCAGGTATGAAGAAAGTGATTGTTGAATACATCAGCATATGTATGGAGTGTCAGAAGGTTAAAGATGAGCACAGGCACCCAACAACGTTGTTGCAACCTTTACCCATTCTTGAGTGGAAGCGGGAAGTGGTGACAATGGATTTCATCACGGGATTGCCCAGAACAGGAAAGCAACATGATTACATTATGGTGGTGGTGGAAAAGCTTATGAAATATACCCATTTCATTCTATTAAAGACCACTCATAAGGCAACAGATGTTGTTGATACTTTTATGAAGGAAGTGGCACGATTGCACGAAATTCCCAAGACAATTGTGTCTGACAGAGACCCAAAATTTACCACAAATTTTTGGAAGGGGTTGTTCAGAGGATTCAGAACGAATCTGAACTTTAGAAAATCTTATCATCCTGAGTCTAATGGGAAGACATAGAGGGTGAATAGGGTAATACAAGACATACTAAGGATGTATGTGATGGATAAACCATCAAAATAGGAAGACTACCTGCACTTGGTAGAATTCACCTACAACAATGTGTATCAAGCATCATTGAAGATGATCCCATTTGAAGCGTTTTATGGCAGAAGGTGCAATACTCTAGTAAGCTGGGATAATCCAGTTGATAGAGCAGTAAATGAGCAAGAGTTTCTCAAGGAAATGGAAGAACAGATGTTAAAAATTAAGAAGAATTTGAAAGTTGCCCAAGACAGGTAGAAGAGTTATGCTGATAAGAACAGAACCCACAGAGAGTTTAAATTGGGTGACCATGTTTTCCTGAAAGTAAAAGCCAATAGAAGTTCCTTAAAGCTGGGAAACTTCGCCAAGTTGGCAGCCAGATTTTGTGGACCATTTGAAATCCTAGAAAGAATTGGGCCATTTGCATCTATGCTTGCATTACCTACGTCCATGACTGTACATAATGTGTTTCATGTTTCATTTCTTAAGAAATATATACCTGATGTTAATCATGTTATTGATTGGAATGTGATTCAGGTGGAGCAAGACAGTGTCTTGCAAGTGCATCCTGTGCGCATATTGGACAGGAAAAGAAAATAACTCCGTAATCGAGCTATAGGACTTCTAAAGGTCCAATGGACCTGGTATGGTCCTATAGATGTGACATGGGACCATGAGAATGCTATGCGGGCAAAATAGCCACATCTTTTTTAAGATTTTTGAAATCTTGTTGATGTTGTGTGAAATTTTACTGAGGACAATGAAAAAATAAGGGGCTGGGATTGGAATATACCCAAGGACGATCCCTATTGTAATCATGTTTATGAATTGTAAATCATTTTTTGTAGGTTGGTGAGCCGAGTATTGATAAACTAGTGGGCTTATGTGTTTATTAGGCCAGAGAGCCTAAGTATTAAGGCTATAAGCCTGATTTTGTATATGTAATTATGCAGTACATTAATATAATATATAAACATTGTTGCGTGTAGACCGACCACGATAAATGAGTGATGTGGACTAAGATTCCACAAGGTGGGTAAGGGGAAAGTGGCTAAAAGGTTGGAAAGATATTCTAAGTGTTGAGCCTAGGGGCTTAACTCATTGGGAATAATATTTTAATATTTATTCCAAAATCTTGTGAAATGTATGTTTATCCTAAGTCCCTGGAAAGGGGAGTGTGTGCAAAGGGGAACGCATGGTGATGGAGTGCATGCAACCTCATGGGTGACATGTGTTGGCCCATGAACATGCATTATAAACAAAATATTGAGCTGTGGAGGGGGTTTGTTCCCCCATTCTTCCATAGGCTATCTAAACCGTGTGGGTCGGCGTCAAATCTTTGTATGCATACCTCACTTAACTCTAAAACCCAAAACCGTGAGGCCAATCTGTGATGTTTTCGATGAAAATCCGACACATCCTTAGTCTTTATCGTTTTACCTCTGCGTTGGACCTCTGCATAACCACACACATATATGAGAAACTAGTCGAGAGGGAAGGGTCGACCTGTGTGTTCTGTGAACCTGGGTTTGTCCACACTACAAACCCGAGTTCGTGCTTAATTGTATAGCTTGTTGCCTTCTGTTTTTCTTGAGTAGGGTTGACCAGTGGTTGTTGTCCTCACCTTGTGAGAATTAAATTGAAAACGAGTTGAAGAACCGGGTTGCCAGGCCCTTGATAGAATAGGCAGGTTGTCAGGCCTGTGAGAAACTCTCTCCAGGTGAGGAAGTCTGCTGGGGAAGTGGTTTTCTCATCAGAGAGAGTCCCGCACCAGCTACGGAACTCTACGAATTGTTGATCTGGCCATTTTTTGAGACCCAAAGAGGGAGGCATAGCATTGATGGACTTTTCTTGTGAAGTTGTATACTCCAAGGTGGAACAAACATGTGGGGAATGAGAGTTCGTGAGTAGTGGGCGTAAGAAGGCTCCTGGAGAGAACCCTTCATGTTGCACTGTGAGTTTTCCTATACCCTCAGCCTAGTCTAGGATTCCCTTTCCCTAGGTGGAGATTGGTCCCAGCTCGTGGGTGACCCACTTCTAAGAGTGATGAGCAACGTGGTCTAAAGAAGGGAGGTTCGTGGAAGGTCTGGACGTAACTGGTGGATTTCCTACAATTTTCAAAGATAAGTATATGCATGTGTTTTAATTTTGATTAAAATGAATGTCCGTGTTCCTTGAAATAATGTCATGTATTTCGTTGCAAGTTATTTACTGTTCATCCCATTAATTATGTATGGTAGTAGTAATTATATGTTTACTCTGTGTTAAGTCCTTTAACTTCATCTAAATGCATACTATATAAGTTTGAGAATGTTTTCCTGCATTGTGGTTTTTCCCGACCGTGGGGTTGATGGCCGGGGGTGTTACAGTTTCTGGTGTGTTTGTGTACTTGTTGTGAAGGTTATGCTTGACTATTATGTGGTGTAAGGTTGATACATACTTGGAATATTTATGAGGTTTTGACACATGATTGAGGTACATCTTAGTTACATGATTGAGTAAGGTATTCTGGTACATCTGGTTCAATATATGGCATGGTTATTATGGTTCATAGCTTTGAGAATATTGTTCATGGTTGAGGTGTACACTTGATGTATGGTAGCATATGCATGAGGGACATGCATTGGTTCTATATTGATGATATGGTACATGTCTATTCTTGATTGATTATGTGGTATATGGTACAGTTGCATTCATGTTTGACATATGGTACATGATTTTCTACCTATCATTGATGTTATAGTTGGTATATTATCTTATTTTTCATGATTGATTCATATATGTTGGTACACGGTTGATGCATGATATGGTACATGTTTTGGTATAGCACAGGTTGATGGTACAATGATAGTGACAGGGTGGATACAGTTACAGATTGATGAGACAGTGACAGTGGAAGTGACAGTGGCAGTGATTGCGGTAGTGATAGTTGGTATACACTTATATTTCAAGGCGATAGGAGGGGAAACGAAAGGGGGTTGTAGCCTCCTTCTGGATAGAGCCAGAGAACACATGGAGTTGGAGAATTCTGCAGGTTTGAGCCTGAGAATCAAGGGGTTGTACCCTCCTTCTAGTTGGAGCCGAAGAATTCAGGGAATTGTAGCTTCCTTCTGGTTGGAGCTAGAGAACACATGGAGTTGGAGCTTTCTGCAAGTTGGAGCCTGAGAATCAAGGGGTTGTACCCTCCTTCTAGTTGGAGCCAGAGAATTTAAGGAATTGTAGCTTCCTTCAGGTTGGAGCCTGTAAATAGGGGTTCGTAGCCTCCTTCCAGTTGTAGTTGAAGAATTGAGAATGTAGTGTCCCCAAGGCCGAGCCCCCCCGTTAAAGATCATGATATATGCAATGTATTGTAAAAATGTTCCATAGGCTGGTGAGCCAAGTTTTGTATAAGCTGGAAGGCTTATGTGGTTGTTAGGCTAGGAAGCCTAAGTGTTGGAAGGCCAGGAGCCTGTTGATGTACTTGTATGTATGCAGATC
>SNQJ01S0046884.1:27041-46976 GCA_010110895.2 Picea sitchensis
GACTAAGCGTCCACAGAGTGGGCAAGGAACAAGGGGCTGGAAGGTGGGAAAGGGGCTGAGTGATGAGCCTAGGGGGTTGAGTGATGAGCCTAGGGGGCTTAGGCCTGGAATAATATTTTAATATTATTTCCTAAAAAGCCATGTGCACATTATTTTATCCTAAGTCCTTTTTGAAGGACCTGTGATTCCCCAAGTGGTGGGAGGAAGGCGTACGGATGGAATGCATGCAGTTCCCAGGGTGACAAGTGTCAACCCTGGTGCATGCAAATAAAACAGAGAAAGTAAGTCGAGTGGGGGACACTCTCCTCCATTCTGAACCGAACCTCTGAGCGTGGAACCAGTATGACCTATGTCGGATATCCTGATTCATCTCTGAAACCGTTAAGCTGTGTTTGCCTGAGGAAAACCGTGTATACCCTGTCCAGAGCTATGAGTTTGCGTCCGTTCCAGGAAATCCCGAGAGCGCATTTCCTTAACCGGAATTCCCTGTGTTGAACTCCAGTGGAAGAATCCTTGTGGTTGGTGAAAAGGTTGGGCTAGCCTGTGCGTGGAGCCTGTTCCGAAATCATGCCATGAGATCATCCAGTGATTGCTGAACCGTTTTTTGGAAGCATTGTCTGTGTTTCCCGTGGATTGTGTGCCATGCAGTACTGGACTGCGTGAGGCTTGTTGTCCTGTGAGCGACTCCTCCAGGTGAGAGAGTGCGCAGAGGGAGAAGAGAACTCCTGGAAGGAACCCTGTAGCAGCCATAGAGCCCAGAGAATTCCGGTACGGTCTGTTCCTGTAACCCAAGGTAAGGGAGACTGGCAGCCGAAGGACTGTCTAGGTGACAGATAAGGTGCACTCTCCTGGGGTGGAACATGCATGTGGGGAATGAGGGCCTGTGGGAAATGAGCGTGGGAGATTCCTGGGAGAGATTTCTTCATGGTGTTGTGTATGTGCTATCTTCCCTGTAACCTCAACCTAGCCTAGGATTCCTTGCCTTGGGGTGGATCTCGGTCCCATCTCGGGGGTGACCCACTATTGAGCTGATGAACAGTGTGGTCTAAGGTTGCGAGGTTCGTGGAAGGCCTGCACTTGGTTGGTGAATTCTACAGCTGTTCAAAGCTAAGTATCNTTCTTCCTGGTGTTGTGTATGTGCTATCTTCCCTGTAACCTCAGCCTAGCCTAGGATTCCTTGCCTTGGGGTGGAGCTCGGTCCCAGCTCGGGGGTGACCCACTATTGAGCTGATGAACAGTGTGGTCTAAGGCTGGGAGGTTCGTGGAAGGCCTGCACTTGGTTGGTGAATTCTACAGCTGTTCAAAGCTAAGTATCTGAATTATGTTTTTATCACATTTGGCATGACTGTGATGTTCATGTATCATGTTTTCCACTGTGTAAATGAGTTACTGTTGAATGCTATGGCTTGTTTAATTGTAGCAGTAACTTATATATTTTACTCTGAGAATTAAGTGTGTTTAATTACGTTTAAATGCATGTGCTTATAATTCCTGTACCAATTATGTAAACATTCATGTATAGAATGGTAATTTAGGGGTTTGGAAACCTGGGTAGTGTAAAAAGGGTACACTACAGAGAAGTTTGTGCTTCCAATGAATGTATTATTTTGACATATAAAAAAATAATTCTGTGGTTTTCTCCCATTTGGGTTTCCACATAAATTCTAATGTACTGTGCTTTTGTGGATTTCTATTGTGCTCTATTGATTTATATTTCTCATGATATGTTGATGATATACTGATGATGGTGTTAATAATTACATGTTGTGGTTAAAAAGTGATAATAAAGTGTTCATACTTTTTCACCCTGCCTCTCAATATTCCAACAAATGGTTGAATGCATTCAAGTAAAAACCAGTTGAATCTAGCGGGATGGGGATAATATGGATGCACCCAATTCATTTGATTTTTTGGGTATCGAGCACTAAATCCTTCTGCTAGGAGGATGTATTCAAGGTATCTTCCCTATTTATGGGGAAAGTGCATTTCTATGAACGAGTGTCTATCAGTGTTGAAGTTATAACTTCGCTTGGTTCCAAAATATTGAAAAATATGTCTCATCAGCTACACAGTTGAAACACACCTATAAGCTTGCATGGGAAATGGGTTACATAAGTTGCCAAAACATTTGGATATGCACTTTCCACATTGCCCCCTGAAATTAGAAACCCATGTAAGTTGAGGCATGTTTGGGGTTTCTTGCTTGTTATTTTTCAAAAGTATGTTTCTTGGATTCAAATTGTATTTGGTCATTCTGTGTTAAATTTATACAAGAATTTTGGTTCAAGTTTTAAGGTGGTGTTGTTTATATTTTGTTCTCTTTAAAACCGTGATTCTAACATTAAGGTCCAACTTCAACTTTCAAAAATACATTTTTCTTGATTTGATTATGGGAGAAATGTGATTCCTAAACTATGATCCACATGGCCTTTCCCATAGTCCACTATGTTCAACTCTCTCAATCGATTCAATAGTCCATAAGGACTGGATAAAAATTTCAAATTTGGAGGATCATAGAGCCACAATTCCTTCAAGCGCCTACGCTGATTGAAAAAATATGGTAGCTTTTCCAGCATAATTCTTCCTAATATGAAGTTTGTTTTTGGATGTGGTGTATATAGTCTCACTAGATTATAAATTGACGTCTTTGATATTCCTTCTCTTTTGAGGAATTGCCTGTCCATTTATTTACACAAGTGAACAAATGTTGAGACTTATTGGAGGATGGTAGAGTTTCATTTATTTTCTAAGTGTCGTCAAGTGGGAGACAAGGAGCGGTTACGTTTAAATGATGAAGAAATTATCATATATGGTGCCTCCTAAACTGCACCGAACCAACCAAAGGACCAACCCAATACAGGCAATGGTCTTTCCACTCACCCAGTAATGCACAGTAACACACACAATAATATAGTAATACACATAGTAATACAATAATACCAAATGAACGCACACATAATATACCCATTTATCCCCTCTTCAGATAAACCACCACTATTGCATACACTGTAAATAATAAGAATAAGGTCAAGACTATCTCCATAATGATTCCTTCAATATATACCATTCCACAGAACAATATATGAACTAGGCTCCTTATAGTTACAAGGTGATCCAAGGTCCATTCATAAAGCAATCAACACCTTTTATTTTTTTGGGTGGGTATAGCCATGTTTTTAGGAATTCAAGATAAAAGGAAAGAACAAAAAAAACATGAACCATGTAAGGAAATTCCTCTTTGTTTACCATTTAACAAGAAATCAATTAACCATACTTTTTTACCCTTTAACCATACTCAACTAACAACGCATTTTTTGAATAATATATACAAATTTATCGTTAAACTATTAAAGAGGTAAGTTTACCATTCCTCATGTTCTGAACTCGAGGAGAAAACAGGGAATTGTGGATCCCAGGACATGCGTGATTCGGTATAGAATAGATCAAATAATAGTGATATTCTTCCCAACTACTAATACCAACGTGACCATAGGGTTAATATTTCCTCTCGAGAAATGAAACCCAGCTCTACCATTGCATACACTACACATGCATGGGTCAAAGCAATGATGGCCAATCCTACTCCTGGTGTCAAAGCTAAGATTTCAGATAGTTGATCTTCATGTAAGACCAAGTAAAGTAATTAGTATGTAATTAAAGACAATTTGGATGTGTTTATTTTCCAGTCATTTGGAATAGCTTTTGGGATTATTAAATTTAACCTTCTTTATTGCAAACTCAATTAAGATTAAGTAATCAATTTGCAAATAAATACTCTATGATAAACTTATTTTGCTCTTTAAAAAAGAGCATGAAAACAATGTTCATCTAAAACTATAAGAGCATGTAAACATGTACAAGTGTAAAAATGTGAGATATGCATTTTAAGCTTATCTTTAGCTTGATCAATAGTATATATTTTCACATCCAATTGAGTCAAATACTGAATAAGTTTCCTCTGAAAGGAAACTCTAGAGTTTTCTTTAACATCAAATAGGAAACATGATCAATTGTATTATGATCTCTTGCTATTGACGAAGTATTTAATCTCCCTGCATTAACTTTGCACAGGTTCACTGCCATCGTTGTCATAGGTTCACCCCCCTTGTTGTCTATTCAATGGCACTTCTGCGGGCAGCTCTTTCTACTTTCTCGACAAGTCTGCTGCAATAATTGCAGCCTTGTTAACTGAGTTCATCGTGCTCTAGCGACAAGTCTGTTGTAAGAAATGCAGTCTTGCTAGCTGAGCTTTTCGTGCTTTCTCGACAACGCTGTTTTGTACTTGTACTTGTACACTTTCCTCAAACTCACACGGGCAATACGTAATTTCCACTCCTGGCTTATTTATGTTTCTGCGTCTTTATAACGTATATCCATAGCTTGGACGTTGTCAGGAGGGTCTAATACAAGCACCTGGTCGGGGGTTCGATTCCTCCACCCTTTCTCTATCCATTATATCACCATTTTCGGTAGGTTTTCTATCTCCGTCCCCTGCGTCATTGCTTCCAGCCTGAAATCCGCCGTCGCATGCCCTTCACGACAGAATGTAACAAACCCGTGCTTCTTGACCTGGCTTCAAACTTTCGTTATCACAACCCTGTCCTCGTCGTTACCGCTTTCAAAGCGAACAGAGACGTGAAACTGCAGCAGATGACTGGGTCCCAGAGACGCGACATGTACGGTGACCTTCCTACGGCTTAACATCCCAACGTTTGGAGGTGAAGCCTCAGTTTTTCAATGGCCGCCTCCGAGCACGCCGGGAACAATCGGTGTTCCAAGATCCCTCGCCTGCAGAAATCCTTCAAGCCTTCAACCGACATGAAACCACTGTGCTGTAATTCGCTTGAACTCGAGCCGTAGAAAACCTGCTTCCCGAACCAAACAAGTAACTTGATGGACCTCATCGTTTATTGCTGTTGGCAGAGCAGGGTTTCCAGGCACGACAGGAACTTTGCTTCGTATGCGGAAAAACCCGAGTGTGAGCAGAAATCTACTTCCGAAATGGAGATTTTACTCGAGAAGTCGGTCGACAGGCTATCACTAGCACAGCCGCTAACTCGCGGCTGAGAACGTTGAGAACGTTCAAAGTTCGGTTAAAAGTTCGGCTAAATATGTCAGCCTCTTAAATGCATAGTCATCTGATTAGGGTTTAAGGTTAAATAAGGTTAAAAGATCATTAATTGTGCCCATTGTCAATAGATGTATGCGTAAATATCAAATCCATGCTTCTAATCTTGGCACGGTACATCTTCCCCAGATTTGAGACAACACAACGATACGTGGGTTTGATCGAGATAATTTTTAGTGAAGAACTCGAAGCAAGCCCTGTTGATGGCGTGCAGCTGGTCCTCTAAAGATGGGTAATTTCACACCAGTTGGCGAGTGCCATGTAAAGCATGAATTGCAAGTAGTGGGCCGAATTCCTGAATGTCTGGAAGGAGTTTGTGTACGCAACGGAGTGAATTCGAGGTTTGAGCCTTATTTCGGCGATCATCTCTTTGATGGAGATGGCATGATACACGCAGTTGGCTTGAAACAAGGCACAGCTAGCTACTGTTGCAGATACATGATGCATCATTTTCTCAAATTTAGTTGTTTTTAAAAACTAGCATTGACTCGCCGAGTGTTGGAATACATCATTACATAGGGTGCCTTGTGTCAGGCCTTGCGAAAGCATTTTTCTCCTCCAGGGTATTTATCTTACCTAATTTTCAGGTGGTTGCAGTTGCATCAAGCTCTAGGAAGACTATCCAGAAGTTTATTGAAGTATTCACCAAACTCCTTCTCCAACATCATATCAGAGATCCCAGGACAGCTGAAAACCTTCGGTACGTATCGATTATTTAGGAGAGGCTATTACCCCTTTTGATCTTTAGCAGAAAAGATTAACAAGCTGTTAAATCTTTAGACTTGGAAAAAAAAATCAGTGATTGATTGGAATGCTTCTGAATATCCCATCGAAGTCTTGGTAGATTTGAACACACGATAAATTGATAAATTGGTTTCCAATGAATTTAGTGGAAGTTGGATAGATTTAGTTATACCTTACAAATACTTCACATATAATACAGTACATAGTTGCAATTAAATTGACCATAAAGTAGCTAGACATTACGTATCATAATTCAACGTATCATAATTCAAACGCAAGTTGGTGATTACCCTTAAATGTGCTATTCTAGATGACTGATTTTATTGGTTTTGGCATTTCTAAGCGTCGAAGAGTGAAAGTTTCTATGGTAAAGTCAGTCAAATTTTTTTTTTTTTTTTTTTTTTAATTTAAGAAACCCACAAAGTTCTAGTAGCTACAACAAACCTTTGTAGACAAGTAAAATTTAAATTATTATTACCTTATTTAAATTCTAATAATATTACATGGCAACTTATTTCATTAGTTGTTAGAGACTAAGCTACCATGCAACTCTTGTTAAATTTTACAAAGTTAGAAAATAATTGAAGGCGTTCTTAAAAAAATCCTTACTAACCAAATATATTCTTATAAACAAAATGGAAGATGTCAGTACGAATCATCTAACTTCAAAACTCCTAAATAATGACACATACCTAATAATGGAAAACACTTTTACCTATGCATCAATGCCATTCCCTCCTCAACTATATTTGGTAAGAGATAATATAGGTCTCCTCAATTTTTTTTTATCTTATAGATTAGGAAGGTGTTAAATGAATCATTAGATATTTGATACATTCTCTCAACTTTTTTTAGTAGAAAATAAATTAGATGTTTCATTGTATAAAAACATAATTGGGTTGATGAATAATAGAGAAAGAAGGTTAAGTTTATGTATATTTTCTATGTCTCATGCTTCAATATGGTATGCGAGTTGGATTGATTGCATATTTTTTGTGAGAGTGTTCAAGATAATGAGAAGCATGTGAGTAGATGCTAGAATATTTTATAAGAGTGTGTGGTAATTATGTTTACTGTGTTGCTAAGAATTTGCATGTAAGTGTAGAGAGATGTTGCAATGATTTGAGCAGTAGAGACAATAAGGTTCTCATAGTGATGCATAAAAGAAAAGGAACTACCATCATATGAAGAGTAGAGTTGTTGGTTAATGACAGGGATATGCCTACACATGTTTTGAGGCAAGGAATGAAAGAATCATTGATTGAAGAGTGATGACATGATGCAACAAAGGATCCAATATATGCATAGCTATGCCCCCAACACTTCCTATATCTACAAAAATTTACAGTCAATACCTAGAACTAAAATCAATACTCACTTGTGAAGATGTTCAAGCGCCCTTCGGATATGAAATAGTTGTGGAGAAGAGATAATTGTTGGGATTAACCTACATAACAAATTTATAAATAGAGAAATAGAAAATATAACATATTATACAACACACACAGAGAAGGAGAAATAGAATTATTTATTTCTTAGTCAATAATGGAGAAATGAATACGCAAGTATCATGAAGCACCTCACGAGATTCAATATTTAAACAAGAAATATCTCAAGATTTTTCAAGGTAATGAATAACAAAATGCTTGAGAGTCCTTCGAATTGTAACTACAAAGGTATGTGTTTCCACGACCCAACAATCTCTTCCTTGTCAACAATTTTTCTCACACCTTTCCCAACAAATCAATCATCACCTTTACTACAATATAAGAGAATCCAAACACCACTACAACTTATCTAACACTAAGGCAGTGGGAGAATATATTATTAGACCTTTTAGAAGCTAAGGTTTTCATGTCATGGTTGTGGCCCCCTATCTCAGTGACCTCTTCTAGAAAAACCAATTGGAGAAATGGCTGAGAAAGATTGAGAGCGAGAATATCAATCTCGGGGAAATCCCATTTGCATAGAATTTGTCCAATGAGTACATGCTCTGATCCAATGAGCTCTCTCCTTCTCCTCAGGCTCTGCTCAACATCCTTGTCCCTCTACATACATGGAACATCTTCCCTCAACTCTCAAAAACCACCACTTGACCTCAGCTTTGATACCACTTGTTGGGATCAACCTACATAAAAGAGTTATAAAATAAATAAATAGAGAAGATAACATACTATACAGAAAACGGATGCAGGACCATCACCATCAACAATTGAAGAGGTCGAATGGAGGACAACTTAACACCCAACGTGCACATTTCAAATCAGTTTTGAATCCAAGCGGAGCACATCATTTCTGTTTTAAAAGCATTGAAAATTAAATATTTTAAACGTTTTGAGGCAAGAGCAATCACATAAGGCCGCCGAAGATTGTAATCGTCTTAATTATATGAAGGGTTGTAATGATTTCAAGCATCAATTCTTATCTAGTTTATAAATTCTCATTCAATGTAATAGTCCTTAGTAGATGAATGTATTAAGTCTGATAGGATAACACTAAGGTAGTTTGAAGGGAAGGCTAGAAAAGACTCTCCATGAATAAATATATGTAACCGATGCCCAAATGAGCCTGATGATCATTATCTTAGAGAGTTGTTGAATTTTATTGTTATTTCTTCTAGTTATTATAGAGAGTTACAGAGAGATCTATGATTCCATGTACATACTTTTTTGAATGAATACAAGCAAAGATCTTTGATTCAAAATGTATGTTGTTGTATTCATTCGAGTTCATTGAGTACATGTGATGTTTCTTTATGTTTTATTTGTTTTATGTGCCTAAGTATGATTTTCACAGTTAGATGAGTGAACTATTAATGTAGTCATAAGTTTCAATTTTTTATGTTCTGAGAATTATGTTGCAAGGAGCGCATAGTGCCTACAAGGAGTGCAAAGGCCAAGTCAAGATTGACTCAAAAGCTCAGAAGAGGTAGCATGAAACTTTGCATAGGAAGTGCAAGGAGTGAACAGTCACTCGGAGGAGAGTAGAGTTTGAAGAAGACCTGTTCAACGAGTGCATCGGGCCAACACTTAGTCGAAGTGTTGAAGAAATCTCAGAGAGGATGAGCGCAAGGAGTACGTAGGGAGATTTTCGTAAAAATCTCTAAGTCCCAAAATCATTCAGAAGTTGAAAAGATGCAAGGAGTGCGCTAGAGGTCTGAGATACCTCAAATAATAAAGCTCAGAAAGGATAGCATCAAAATCCTTAAGGAGGGGGAAGTTTGTTTGTTTTAAGGGCTGAACGGATGAAATCCATTCAAGAATTCGCAGGATATATGGTAGTCGTTAGATCTGGAGAAGTTGCATGAAGGTTAACCTTTTAAGTCCTTTGAACTTCGCACATTCGCAAGATTCAGAGAATAGAGCATGGAGGAAGCAGAAGTCCCAGAGGCCGGGGCTAATCACGACCATACATTTTCCAAAGGACACGTGTCAGCAGATCGTTGAAGTCAGGAAGACCGACATTCCAGGAGTTTGGAAGTGTCACACTTTGAAAATTGTCGAAGCCCGAAGGAGCGGAGTCGATCTCCACCATCGATCTCGGTGGACAGGTGTCACCGGATTCTTAACTCTGGAGGTTTAACACTCTGAAATATATTGGGGTTGGAACTTGCTGAGTGGATATTTCCTGAAGTCTCGAAGATAGGAACTCATCCTAGCCATCGGTTTACATTAGATACGTGGTGAGAGATCCCATAGTCTGGAGAGAAGCCACTCTAGGAGGAAGTGAGAATTTTTGTGCATGACAGAAAGACACCCGAAGCTTGAAATAAATCTAGGCCATCCATTTGATAGAGTTTTGTGGTTTTTGATTGAGTCCTCCATGAGTTCGCGAGTCCAACGCTCCAGAGGTTTCATAGTGTTGGACATCTGAAACTCCTAAAGCCTAGAGTCCCAGAGTGAATCGTGGTCATTGTTCGACAAGGGGGAGTGGACTCTTGATTCCTTGCTCTGCGTGTTCATCGGTATAGCGCTCCGATAGAATTGTGGAGAGGAACTTTGAAAGCCCTCGAAGCCCGGGGCCGCAAAGTGAACTATCAACCGTAGATCTCATCGAAGGGTAGGAGATGTCTGATCTACTCCGTAGCTCGGTACTTCGTGAGTGTGTTGTATTGGAATGGGTAGACCTTTCGAAGCACAAATTTCTGAATTTTATTTCCGCCATGGATTTGGGCGAACGCAATGAGCCGTTGATCCTTGTTGTGGTTTGGTTCTCCATTATTCCAGTGTTCGAAAGGTTTGCAGTCCTATTCTACTGAGACTCCTGAAGCTTGATAGCTATGAAGTCCTGAATTCTTTGGAGAATTGAGGATTAGCCGACGGTTCCTAGGTAGGATTTGGTAGTGCTTGGGTTCCCTCGAAAGGAGGATATTGCATTCAGGAAGAGGATTTTAAGGCTTGTGTAGTGAATTTGATGGCTCAGAAAGATCTTGTGAGCTGATTCAACTCCTAAAATGAACGATCCTTAGACCAGGAGGTCACGAAGACTCTAGGAGTGGGAGGGGTTCTACATCAAGTCATATCATAGCCCAAATTAAGCTCTGTGTGAAAGAATTTTCATAACCATGTTAGCCAAAAAACGTAGGGACAGACCTGTAGCAAATCCAACCATGGAAGAAGAAATGAGGAGACTTTGTGTGAGATTAGATTCCATGGAGATGACACAAAGGAGAGCACATGATGTTGGTGACGTCAATGAGGTTGAGTTTGAAGAAATGGAAGTTGAAGGAGCTGCATTAGAAGACGTTGCAGAGGAACACTTGCTAAGAGTGGTTGTAAAAATGGGGGCCAAATAAAAAATAGAAGTCTCGACATATGAAGGCAAATTGGATGTTGAGGAGTTGTTGGATTAGATACGTACCTTAGACAAGTACTTCCATTATGAGGAAATAGACTATGAAAATAAGGTGAAGCATGGTGTTGCCATAATGAAGGGACATGTAGTGTTGTGGTGGGATGAACTACATGATGACAAAAGGAGAAAGGGTAACCAAAAAATCGAAAGTTGGGATAGGATGGTAGCTAAATTAAAATCTAAATTCATACCCAAGGACTATCAGATCAATCTATTCAGGATATTACAGAACTTGAGATAGAAGGTCTTATCATTTAAAGAATACACTGAATAATTTTACAAGCTGAACATCAGATCAGGATATAGGGAGAGCGATGAAGAAAAATTTGTCAGGTATATTAATGGCCTGAGATATGAAATTTGGGATGAAATCAACATGATGACGATGAGAATTGTGGAAGACGCTTATCAGGTGGCACTGAAAGTAGAGGAGAATTTGGCCAGAAAAAAAATCCAACAAAACAAAGGAAAGAGTCCAAGTAGAGGTAGAGGAACTATCCGAGAGAGGTTGCAGAAACCCAAAAATGAAGCTGGAAAGTATCATATTCATATAGAAAGAGGAGGAAGTTCCCGAGGGGGACAATATGGTTGAAGAAACTATTTTTCTCGAGGAAGAGGAAGAGGTAGAGGATGATAAGTGAAATTCTATGTCTGTGGAAAGACATGGCATATGTCTTGGGAATGTCCTGAGAGGAAGAAGAAATAAGGAGGTGGAGAAGCCCACATTTCCGAAGATAAAAGGAAGAATGTGGAGGCAGAAGCAGCGAAATATGGGAAATACCTCATGATGAGGAAGGTTTTCTTAAAATAGAGAAGGAAGTAAAACAACCAGTTAAGAGAAATAGTCTATTCAGAACTTCTTGCAAAACCAAGGAAAGTATATGAAAATTAATCATAGACAGTGGGAGTATTGATAATCTAGTATCCACAGAAATGGTGGAAAAGATGGAGTTGGAGACAACTACACATCTAAATCCATACAAGGTATTGGGGCTAAAGAAGGGACACCAAGTCATGGTAAGTCAACAATGCAATCTTGAATTTAATATAGGAGGTTATAAGTATATGGTTATGTGTGATTTCATACCTATGGATGTCTTCCATGTTTTGTTGGGAAGACCATGGAAATATGACATAAATGTCATACATGATGGATGAAAAAATACTTACACCCTTGAGAAGAATGGTTGTACACATATGTTGTTGCCAATGGAGGATAAGAGAGTAAGGAAGAAGCTATCTGAAGCATACTTCTCATGAGTGGGAAGTAACTCTTCAATGAAGTCAATAAAGAACAAGAGATGCAGTTTGTTGTGAGAAGTCCTAGAGTCATCCTTACAAGTACTTGTGTGGATATTCTTCCTGTAGAAATTCAAGAATTGTTGGATAATTTTGCTGACATCATGGTGGATGAATTACCTCATTTTATACCACCCATTAGGAGTATTAGTCACCACATTAAACCTATTCCAAGAGCAAGTTTTCCAAACAAAGAAGCATACAAGTTGACACCTCAAGAAAATGAAAAGGTCAAGAATCAAGTCCAAGAATTGTTGGATAAAGGTTTGATTAAGGAAACTTTAAGTCCGTGCGCAGTACCATCTATATTGAGTCCAAATAAATATGGAGGTTGGAGACTGTGCACATATTCTAGAGCCATAAACAAGATCACCATCAGGTATACATTCCCTTTACCCAAAATGGATGGTTTGATAGATTTCTTGAGTGGAAAAAATTATTTTTCCAAGATAGACTTGAAAAATGGATATCAACAGATAAGAATGAGAGAGGGATATGAATGGAAGACAACATTCAAAATGAATGAAGGGTTGTATGAATGGATTTTCATGCCATTTGGCTTGACAAATTCCCCAAGCACATTCATGAGATTGATGAATGAAGTAATCAAAGACTTCATTGGTAAGCTTGTGATTGTATACCTAGATGACATTTTAGTTTTTAACAAGATGCAAGGAGAACATTTGAGGCACTTGAAGTTGTTAATGAAGAGGTTGCAGCAAGAGAAGTTGCTGATAAATTTGAAGAAATTCTCTTTCATGAAGACAGAACTCATATACTTTGGTTTTTTAATATCTTCAAATGAGTTGAATATGGATTCAGAAAAGGTGAGGGAAATAAAAGAATGTCCTTATCCGAGAAGAATATTTGAGGTGAGAAGCTTCCACAGATTCACAATTTTTCATAGGAAATTCATCAAGAATTTTAGTGGAATTTGCGCACCCATACTGGAAACCATAAGAAAAAAACATAAGTATTTTAATTACACAACATAAGATGAAAAAAATTTCAGGGTATTAAAGGAGAAGATAACAAAACAACCGATTTTGGTTCTTCCATATTTCAAGAAGATATTTCAAGTAATATGTGATGCCAGTGGAGTAGCTATTGGTGCAGTGTTGAGCCAATACAATAGGCCTATTTCTTATTTCAATGAGAATATGAATGAAACTGAGAGAAAGTATTCCACGTTTGATAAGGAGTTTTATGCTATAATACAAGCTTTGGAAAAATGGAGGCATTACCTTGTTCCAAAGGAGTTTGTCTTGTACAATGATAATCAAGATTTACAGTTCATAACTAGATAGGAGAAATTGAACCAAAGACATGCTAAATCGGTATAATTCATGCATAATTTTACTTTTTTTATTAAGAACATTAGTGGAATCACTAACAAAGTCGTTGATGCTTTGAACAAGAGATGTTTGATTATGTAGGAATTTCAAGTGGAGACCTTAGGGTTTGAGAACCTTAAGGAAATGTATCATGAAGATCCATATTTTAAAGAGGCTTATGAAGCATGTGAAGACCCTTTTATAATGGACAGAAGCCAGTGGATAGAGTATTTGATCCAAGATGGATTGTTTTTCAAAGGAAGCAAATTGTTTTATTCCAAAATGATGAATGTGAGACAACATGTTGAAAGAAAAACATAGTGGAGGATTGGATGGAAACTTTGGCCATGATAAAACCTATGCACAATTGAGTTCTTCATCCATTGGCCAGGTATGAGATCTGATGTGAAAATATTTGTGGACAGATGAAAAGTATTCCAATATGAAAAAGGGAAGGAACAAAACATTGGTATGTATCATCCATTTCCTATTCCAGACAGGCCATGGGATGCCATAAGAATGGATTTCATGTTGTGATTTCCAAGAAATCAGAGGGGGAGTGATTCCATATTCGTAGTGGTTGACAGATTTTCAAAGGTGGCACATTTCATACCATGCCAGAAAACTAGTGATGCTACTCACATAGCCAATTTAGCTTTCAAGGAAGTTGTAAGATTGCATGGCTTGCACAGAAGTATAGTCTCAGATAGAGATACCAAGTTCGTGGGACACTTTTGGATAACTCTGTGGAAAATGTTGGGGAAAAATTTGTCCTTTAGTTCATCATCTCATCCTTAGACACATGGACAAAATGAAGTAGTAAATATGAATTTAGGGAAATTGTTAAGAATTTTACTCAATGAACATCACAGTCAGTGGGATCAATTGCTAACCCAGGCAAAGTTTGATTATAATGATTCTCCAAACCAAAGCACTGGAAAAGTTCCATTTCAAATAGTGTATGGAATGCATCCGAGAGGAATCTCAGAGTTGAGAGACTTGATACATGATGAGTTATGAAGTGCAGGAGTACAATAATTGTTACAAAGATGCAGAAGCTCCATGATCAGATAAAGGGACAGTTGTAGGATAATAGTCAAAAGTATAAGAGTTGAATTGATCAGAAGAGGAGAGAGGTTCATTTTGAAGTTGGAGATCAATTTTTGGCACACATGAAGAAGGAAAAGTTACCAAGGGGGACATATAACAAAATAAAGATGACGAAAATAGGACCATGTAAGATCCTCAGAAGTTTTGCTTCCAATGATTATGAGATTGAGCTACTAGAAGATGTGGGAATATCTCTCTTCTTCAATGTTGCAGATATGTACCCTTACAAGACGAATGGTGGAAAGGGGATAGATGATCAAAAGGATGTCATGTGGGAAAAGAAGATTCCCACAACAGAAAATCCACGAATGGAGAAAATCATAGATCAGAGTTTTGGTAAGAAGACCAAGAGAAAGACTTATTTTGAGTACCTGGTCAAGTGGAAGGATCACCCTGCAGAGGATGCTAGTTGGGTGACTAAAACTGATACTCAAAAGCATGTAAAAATAGTGTAAGAGCTCATGGATAGGAGCCCATGAATATTTTTTTCCAGAGAAGTATGATGCAGATGCATCGCCATCAACAATTGAAGAGGTCGAGTGGAGGAAAACTCAACACCCAGCGTGCACATTTCAAATCAGTTTTAAATCCAATGGGAGTGCATCATTTTTGTTTTGAAATCATTGAAAATTAAACCTTTTCAATGTTTTGAGGTAATAGCCATCACATAAGGCCACCGAAGATTGTAATCATCTTAATTATCTGAAGGGTTGTACTGATTTCGATCATCAGTTCTTATCTAGTTTGTAAATTCCCATTCAATGTAATAGTCCTTAGTAGATGAATGTATTAAGTATGATAGGATAGCACTATGGTAGTCTGGACGGAAGGCTTGAGAAGCCTCTCTATGTATAAATATATGTAATCGATGCCCAAATGAGGCCATTGATCACTATATTAGAGAGCTGATGAATGTTATTGTTATTTCTACTATTTATTGTAGAGAGCTACAGAGAGCTGTATGAGTCCATGTACATACTTTGTTGAATGAATACAGGCAAAGATGATTGATTCCAAATGTATGTTGTTGTATTAATCTGAGTTCATTAGGTACATGTGATGTTTCTTTCTATTTTATGTGTTTTATGTGCCCAAGTATGTTTTTCATAGTTATATGAGTGAATTGTTAATGTTGTCATAAGTTTCAACTGTTTCTCTTCTGAGAGTTCTAGTGAAAGGAGTGCATGGTTCCCACAAGGAGTGTGAATTCTGAGTCAAGATTGACTCAGAAGCTCATAAAAGGTGGTGTGAAACTTTGCAGAGGAAGTGAAAGGAATGCACTGTCACTCGTCAAAGAGCATAGTTTGAAGAAGACCCATGCAAGGAGTGTGTCGGGCCAACACTTGGTCAAAGTGTTGAATACATATCAGAGAGGACGAGCACAAGGAGCGCATAGGGAGTTTTTTCATAAAAATATCTAAGTCCCAAAATCTGTCATAGGTTCAAAGGATGCAAGGAGTACGCTAGAGGTCTGAGATACTTCAAATATCAAAGCTCATAAAGGATAGTTTCGAGATCCTTAAGGAGGGGAAATTTTGTTTGTTTTAAGGGACAACCTAATGAGATCCATTTGGGAATTCATAGGATATATGCCAACCATTAGGTCTAGAGAAATTGTGTGAGGGTTAACCTTTGAAGTCCTTCGGACTTTGCGCATTTGCGAGATTTGGAGCATAGAGAGTGGAGGAAGCATAAGTCCTGGAGGGTAGGGATATTCACACCCATCCATTTTTCTAAAGGACACATGTCATCATATTGTTACAGTCTAAAAGACTGACATTCCGGTAGTTTGGAAGTGTCACACTTAGAAAATCACCGAAGAACGGAGGAGCGGAGTCCATCTCCACTGTTGATCTCGGTGGAAAGGTGTCACCAGATCCTTAACTCTGGAAGTTTATCACTACAAAATAAATTGGGGGTGGAACCTGGTGAGTGGAGGTTTCAAGGAGTCTCAGAGGTAGGGAATCATCCTGGTCATCGGTTTACAGTGGAGATGTGGCGACATATGTTGTAGTCCGGAGAGAAGTCACTCCGAGAGGAAGTGAGAATTTAGGTGCACGATAGAAGGACACCTGAAGCCCAAAATAGATCTGTGACATCCATTTGACAAAGTGTGGTGGTCATTGATTGAGTCCTCTACGAGTTTGCGATTTCGATGCTTCGAAGGTTTCATAGTGTTGGACATCCAGAACTCCCGAAGCCTGGAGTCCCGAAGTGAATCGTGGTCATTGGTCGATGAGGGGGCGTGGATCGTTGATTCCTTGTTGTGTGTGTTTGTCGGTCCGACGCTTCGACATAATTGTGGAGAGGTGATTTGGAAACTCGCGAAGCCTAGGCCCACAAAGTAAACTATCAACCATAGATTTGATCAAAGGGTAGGAGTCATCCGATATACTCTGTAGTTTAGTACTACGGGAGAGTGTTGTATTGGAACATGTAGACCTTCCAAAGCCCAAAATTATGAATTTGATTTCCGCCGTGGATTTGGGCGAACGTTGTGAGCCATCGACCCCTTCTTTGGTTCGAGGCTTTGTTATTCCAGCATTTGGAAGGTTTGGATTCCTATTCTATTGAGACTCCCAAATCTTGATAGCTCTAAAGTTTCGAATTCTTCGAAGAATTGAATATTAGCTTACATTTTTGGCCCATGGTTCTCGGGTAGTATTTTCTAGTGCTTAGGGATCCATGAAAGGTGGATCTTTCATTCAGGAAGAGGATTTTAAGGCTTGTGTAGTGAATTTGAGGGCTCAAAAAGAGCATGTGAGATGATTAACCTCTTAAAGTGAACGATCCTTAGATCGAGAGGTCTCGCAGACTCCATGAGTGGGAGGGGTCTACATCACAAACAAATACAGAGGGCGAAATGATTGTAATACCACGGTTTTGAGCCCCCAAATTAACAATGTATTTTTCTTATTTGACGAAAGGCCTGTGTTCCCAAACAATTAAAAGAGGTCAGAGTTCCTTGGAAATGTAATACCTTGAACATTGAAAATAATAAAATACATCATTGGTTGCAAAATGGACAAGGACACGAGTTCTATGAGGCTGTGATTCCATGAGAGAGGGGGCTAAAGGGGATAAGTCTTTTGATTATATTTTATTTACCCATCTTCGTTTTAATTGAGAAAAGTGGTTACATGAGCTTCTATGGAAAATTCCATGTGGTTCCTGATTTCCAAGTAAATATATAAACCCCTCTTGTGGGTTGATTGGGAGTCCTTCTCCATTCACTTTTTCACTCTTTCATTCTATAATTTGGTTCATTCACTCATTCATAATTATTATTTGTTGGTACATGGGGATGAATTTTTTAGGAAAGAAGCCATTTTTTTGTTGGTTGTAGTAATTACTGATGTATTTCGATCATGAATTGGTGCCTCCATGCCTAAGATTCATTGGAATGTAATACAAATTTCCCCCAACTACGAATCTAGAGAGTACCAACATGAAGATTATTGACTAGATGCACTAGAGCCCTAGAAAGAAGTGGGCATCCTAAGGGACTACATTGCAATGAAGGGGGTTCATTGTCTTTGGGTGGTATGGGCTGGAGAGAAGAGAGTTGGTGTACTTTGGATTGTTGTGTGTTGATAATACTATGAGAGCTTGAGTGTTGACTGGTTTGGGAAGCTGAGTGTCGCTCTAGAACCCGTCCTTGTGGAGTCATATCCCTAGCTCGAGGGTGACCGCCCATTGAGACTTGGAAAAATAGTGTCTAAGGTTGGGTGGAATTTCTTGGTTCTACAACCAATTGGTGATTATTTTTATAAGGATAAATGCTCTTTGTCATGTGTTTCTATGATTGTATACTTATTTCTATTGTGTATTAATTATTATCTATGAGATATGTATTTTAATTTTCTTACTTGTTGGTTATTGTTCTGCATGGCATGATTAATCTTTCTCTTTATGTCTAGCATGAATATTGATTATTGCATGTATGGTTATTGCATTTCTTTCATGCTTATTTATTAATAAATCGTTATCATAATTTGAAATCCGTTCTTGAAGTGCGATTTGAAGTAGTGTGGCCAGCCTGTTACTGGCTAGGTACATTACAATGATACTCCTTATTTCTCATTCAATAATGAATAAATGAATACATAGGTCTCATGAAGCACCTCATGGGCTTAAATATTTAAACATGAAATATCTCAAGAGTTTTCAAGGCAATGGAAAGAAAGATTGAGATTCCTCTGAATTGCAACTGTAAGGGTATGTGTTGTCACCACCCAACATGAAAAAGGTGATTACAATGAGATAAAATCTATTGATGAGACTATAGACAACAATCTATCTAAAATAATAAGTTTCCCATGTGTCAGAGAAAAAGAAGCATCTCATTGCAATTGTAGTGGTTTGTTTTATCACTTTGTGTTTAGTTTGTATTGTAGTATAAACCAAACATGAATGATGCCTTTGGTGTTAGAATCTATTAATTGTTATGTTAATCATGGCTAAATTGGCTCTTATGGGTATTATCTTGTTTGAACAAAAGTGGGAGACGAAAATTCCTAGCAATAAAGTTGTAGATTTCGTGGGGATTCAAATTCAGGTATGATCATGGGCATTTTTGTTGAAATCCTCATGAATTTAAGAAGGGCCATACAAGTATATATTTTTTTAATTATTGATTTTGGCATTTACTTTATTTTTTCAGCATGAAATAGGAGGTACTTATGTTGTTCTGGTTTTTTTTTTTTGAAAATTTATTCGAAATCTAGTACGAATTATATCGAAAGGTTAGAGTTTCAAGTTTATGTTGGGAACTTTTCTTATGAAATTTTATTTTTAAAGGTTTTGGTTGATTTTAAAATAATGCAATCATTCAATTTATGAAAAAAAAGAAGAAATGGTACTTTAATTAACTAGAATTAAAAAAGACAATTTTACAGTCCCATATACAAGTTGTGTATTCTACCATATTAAAAATACTTTTATTTCCTAAAATTAAAGGCACCAATAATGCATAGGGGGCATCCATAATTAAGTGACAAAGTTGGTTGTTGTCTTATGAGTAGTTGCACAGGGACAAATTGTTTTAATAATGATATAGCCCATCCATATCAATCAAATCAAATCAAAACTGAAGTAATGCAACGTTCTCTGTGAATTCAGGTCACTTTTTTTTTCCACTGAAAATTGCACATTATATTAATTTATAAAATATGTTCACATATTAAAAATATTTACAACCAATTACTCTCCTTGAGTAACAAAATATTTCCATATCATTGGAACTACATGGCACAAAAAAATTCCCTTCCAAATATTGGCATGATAGGCTTTCCAAACAATAGACAAAACTTTTACAAAAAAACGTTTTTGTCTTTCGTACATACAAAAAATACAAATGTCCTTCGTACAAGTCATCACACAGAAAATACCCACTAGAAAGACTGCTAGTACAACTTTAAAAAGAGCCTTGGTCCCTCTTTACCATCTTCCCACTGATTATATGTT
>SNQJ01S0046884.1:48555-97047 GCA_010110895.2 Picea sitchensis
AAAGGCACCAATAATGCATAGGGGGCATCCATAATTGAGTGACAAAGTTGCTTGTTGTCTTATGAGTAGTTGCTCAGGGACAAATTGTTTTAATAATGATATAGCTCATCCATATCAATCAAATCAAAAGTGAAGTAATGTAACGTTTTCTATGAATTCGAGTCACTTTTTTTTTCCACTGAAAATTGCACATTATATTAATTTATAAAATCTGTTCACATATTCAAAATCGTTATAGCCAATTACTCTCCTTGAGTAACAATATCTTTCCATATCATTGGAACTACATGGCACAACAAAATGCCCTTCCAAATATTGGCATGATAGGCTTTCCAAACAATAGACAAAACGTTTACAAAAAAAAGTTTTTTTTCTTTTGTACATACAAAAAATATGAACGTCTTTCATACAAGTCATCACACAAAAAATACCCACTAGAAAGACTGCTATTACAACTTTAAAGAGAGCCTTGGTCCCTCTTTACCATCTTCCCACTGATTATATGTTATGGATCCTGGGCGCGAAGTGAAGGCCTTTTTTTTTTGATAAAAACCAGTCTCTTGGTTCTCTTCTCTATATACATGCGTAAAAGAAGTAAATGAAAAAAAAATTAAGAGTTGCTTTATCAATTCAAGTCACTTATCAAAATGTAAAATTTTTTTGGTATCAAATCAAATAAAAAGTGTAGTAGTGCAGCGTTCTCTGTGAATTCGGGTCACTTCTCAAAATTTAAAGAGCTTTTGGTATCGGTGAAAGTGATGGTTGACTTGGTCATTAGTGAAATGATTAAAATGATAATGTAATGGTATGGTTTTACAATTGTAATTTTTTGGAAGAGAGAGTTTTGTTATTGTATAAAAGTTGATGTTGTAATACTTTTATTACAAGGAGGAGAGTATAGAATCTATTTTCGGTGTTAATGGATAGTTTGTAAATATTTTTGAATTGATGTTATGGTCATAGGCAAAGTTTTAGTATTGAGTCTAGTGGTCTAATAGAGTTTCATTGTTGTAATTCACCAATATAACAAGGAACATTGAAACACTGAATGTAAAATCACGTTTGATTCTAAATTCCAAATATGAATAGTGAAAGATAAAGAAACTAGATTCTAGATGAAGAGTCAAAGTAAAAGTCATGCACATTAATGAGATACTAATGATCTTAGTTTTGTAATGGTTTTATGTTTTGAGAATATGATTGGTAACAACAAGTCATGATAACCTTGGTGATGTTGTGAAGTATTTAGAATGTTTGTTGTACTTGAGTTTAGATGATGTAAATGGACATATGCTTTTAAGACCTACTAAAGGGATACAAACCCCATGTTTGGTCCACTTAAGTCATAAGACCTATATTTAGGTATGTAGGCATGGACTTCCCCAACATTATTTTAAACATTGTTATTTAGGCATGCTTGTTATAGCACAATGATGCCTGCGTACCAAGTTGTGGAATTAACCACTTAGATAGGTAAATTCTAAATATATCCAAGTGTAAATTCTAAATCCAGCTTCTTCTTCCGAGATGTTCGGGATAGTTGTGCATCGTAATAATACAGTAAAGACAATGTTTTAAGAAAATTTTTAGAATTCCAAATGCAAGGGTGTTGAATTTTCCTTGAGCTCCACACCCTCATAAAATAAAAATTAATTTTTCTTGAGCTCCATACCCTCATCAAATAAAAAAATTAATGGGGAGATGTGACAAATGATTTAACCAACAACAGATAATTTTATCATTTTACTTGTGAACACATAATTTTATTGTTTCACTTGTGAATTTTGATGAAATGGAATTCATTGGATATATATATATCCAATGAAAAAATGCAAGTAGTTTTATTCTAAAGGACAAAATTACATCAACAAATGCTCTTGGAATTCCTATAGTTATACAACTTAGAATATTCTAGCAGGTTAGGAGATAATATTCAAAATCATAGGCCAACAATATAAACTAAATACATAATCAAGTTTGATATACAAAAATATCCCAAGCTAGTGATCAACATTTCCAAACATATAGAGCTCAAAAATACATGTATCATATGGAAATATCATCTTAAAGTCAAGAATCATATAGGGTGTTAAATCAAATAGTGAGCCAAGTGTTGTGAATAAATTATGACGAGCCCTGCAGACCCTTTTCCCAAACTTTCGAAACACCTTTGTCCAAGAACAATCCATCTTTTGAGAGCTACTCCTCTTCCTTGTTCTAATTCTTGTAGACATGAGTAAAGGAGATGTGTGAAAAGAAAGTAAGTAGTCTTTTTACATCATCCATAAGTGTATATAGTGTGTGGTAATGAATATATTGAGTGTCATTCATGAAATTTATAACTAACATTTAGTCCCAGTGACTGTTTAGATGGGAGATTCCTCTTTCCTTGGCTACTAAAACAAGAGTTTTATAGCCATGAGTTAACTAAAGTTGTTTGAGGCCTCACCAAAACTTGTTGCAAAGGAAATTGTGGTATCCTCATAAATATGTATAATTCTCCATACTACCCTTTTTGTTGATGTACCCTAGGAAAATCCATCAAAGATGGCTTGGGCAAGCTTTTTTAATAGATGGAGCTCGAAAAATTTTAGAAAGAAATTTTGGTTTATTTTGAGGAAAATAATTCAAAATGGATAGATATTTCAAGGCACAATGGGAGGAAGAGTGTTCTAAACCACCAAATTTTTCATGCTTTCATGGTAACCATATTCCCTGGGCAATGATCAAAGGAAATTCTTTGATGTTTGAAGAGATTAGGTCATCCATCTAGTATTGTAGAGCAAAATCGATCATATCTCCTCCCCACTGAACTAAGTTCCCTGGTGATCTATATATTTCATTCTAAACTGAACAAGAGAAAGGGAAATTTAAGAACATATGCATGTTAGTTGATTTTTCCTATTTACATAGGAAACATATACTACGTCCTACAAAATTAGTTTTCTGTAGATTCACCTAGATAGGATCTTTATTTTGGAGTAGAATCCACATGAACAATTTCATTTTTTTCAATAATTTTTCGTTTCCAAATTATTTCCCCCTACCATAGGGGAGGGGTTGTATTATTGTCTAGTATTAATGTGGAATATCCATTTTTTAGAGCATATCCCCTCGTTGGATTAAAAGAGAAAATCAAGGAGTCTTGTTGGTTTGTAGGATATACCAAAAAGGATTTTAAAATATCTAGATAATCTGCCTAGAGAGGGGAATGTATTTATTCTAGGCCTACCTTGATCTGAAAATGAAAAGGATTGAGTCTCTTTAAAATTGCAAGTGAAATGTGTATGTTCTTGGGTAACAGGATCAAGTTAAAAACACATAAAAATTTAATGAGTTTTTACTTAATCATGAGAATCATAAACAAACAATATAGCCATCAAAGTAAACACACTAACACAACAAACTGGTAAAGGAGTTCACCCCTCTCTTGGGATACATCTCCTAGTCCAACATCCAATGGATAATTTACATTAATGCTCAAAGTTTAAAAAATAGTTCTTTACAATGGTCAAAATAAAAAAATAGATGGATTGAATGGCTCCAGAACTTCCAAAAACCCCTATATGGGCTCTTCTTGCACATGGTTTGGAAAAAAAACAAGTTGGAATCACTTCCTGGAAGTTTCTCCCAATTCTTTGTTGTCTATGCTCACCAAAATACACACATGTGTGTGAACAACCTAACTCCAGATCGCATTTCCATGCCAAACCCCAACACCCACATGTATTCTACAATTCATGGTGAATTGTCAAATCGTTAGAGGACTTAACACCTTTTTCGACAGAGGTAGTGGTCGTGTGGCCCATGTGGCCAAGCGTCGACCACAAAAATAACACCTGTGTGCTAGACTGTTTGAAAAATCCTGTGCATTTGGTGGTCATGTGGCATGGATTCTTGGTATGGGCCACAGAATGGCATAGTTGGTTCCCCTGCGCTCCGTTTCCATGCTATGGTCATGTGGTATATGTATAACTGAGGGTTGGGGCTAAGCCTCGACCCTTTCTCTGCCCATCCAAACAATAGCTCAAAATTAAATTAATACATGTTGGTAAATGGTTATGGTATCTCGACCTACTCCAACACCTTGCCACTTTCCCCAGAGGTCGTGGGTTCAACCCCCACAGACTCCAACCAAAATTGTATACCATAGAAGGGTGCCACGTGGAAGCCCATGTCTGGACTACATGGCACCATATCATTTTTCCAAAAAAACACGTGTCGAATCCAGATAGGTCCACCACATGTGCCAATCACCTGCCACATCACCCTCTACCATGTCACTACTTGAGACATGTCATTACGGTCACCTGCCACGTGTCAGTACAGACTATACAGTAAGCAAAAGTTTTGCCTATTTGGAAAAGAGGACAGAACATGATATCTCTCGCATACGACGTCCGTTTGAACCCATTCAAGTTGTGTTTGGATCATGAGGACGATGCCTACAAACGATTCAGTTTTCAAGAAATTCTGAACACTTTGATATTTGAGCATATTTTGATCCCCTGGATCACTCCTCCCCATTGGGAATCTTTTGGACCTCCAAAAGACTAATTTCAATCTATATGAATATGAGGGTAAAGTTCCCTCATCTTTCCAACCTCAATCCATTTAGCTTTTCTTGGATTTATGCCTTTAAGACCAACTCGAAGGTATTCCACATTCCCTCATTTTGAAGTTCTCATCCTCATATCAAGGATTGTATCTTCATGTAGTTATGAAAGATATTCTGGTGAGAAATCATCTATGGAAGGAATTGTAACATTCTCTCCTTGATCATGAATCAAAGGAGGCTCATACAATCTCAAATTCTCAACATTGACAACTGCATACATTTGCATATAAGGGGGCAAATCCAAACATAAGGCATTGTTACCAATCTTTTCAAGAAATCTGAAAGGTCCATATCTAATTGGTTTCAGTGTTTTGCCTTCTCCTTTAAGCCTCTCTTTGCTAATGTAAAGCCAAAATTCATCTCCAACTTGGAAACTGTGACCAACATGATGTTTTTCATGTCTTGTCTTGTACCTGGCTTGGCTCTTTTCCAACTGTTCTTGTACCATTTGATGAGCCAAATGAATTTTTTCAATGAAATTCTTTTCTCTATCAATGTCATATTGACCATCAATATCAATATCCTTCCCAAAGATAAAATCTAAAGGATATTTTGGAAAATAACCAAAACATGCCTTAAATTGAGATGTTTGAGTCAAATACTTCTTAGCCCGGTTGTAAGCATGATGAATGTAGTGTAGGTGATCATCCCAAATCATAGGATGTTTGTTGCAATAACCACGAAGAAGATGTAATACTATTCTATTCACCACTTATGTTTGACCATCGGTTTGTGGATGAAATGTTGTGCTCTTTTTCATCTCGTTGTCCATGAGTGCCCATAAACTTGACCAAAAGTTCCCAATAAATCGAGAATCTTGATCATAAATAATGGATTTGGGAAACCCAAAATGTTCCCAAACATGATGAAAGAACATTTGTGTCATTTGTTCAGCTGTAACCTGCTTCTTACAAGGCATCAAAATACACATTTTATGAAACGGTCAACCACAACATAAAGATAATCATGATTCTTTTTAGACATAGGTATACCTCCTACAAAGTCCATGGAAATTCTTTCCCAAGGATGAGAAGGAACCAAAAGTGGAGTATACAAACCCAACTTTATGTTGCTAGGATTACTTGTAGCACATAAACAATTTCGTCTTACATATCTTGAAACACATTCATTCATTTTAGGTCAATAACAATACCTTTGCAAATTAGTCAGAATCTTGCCTACACCAACGTGGCCAACAATAAGAGAAGAATGTGCTTCCCTTATGATGTTGAATCTTTCACCCTATGGAATACATATCTTGCCAAGATTATACAAAAGCTTATCATGCACATGGTAATCCAATTCCTCAAATGGGTTAGAATGACATAAAGTTGCATAAACCTCTTTAAAATCAACATCTAAAGCATATTGTTCAACATAGCTCTCATGCATGGTAGAATTATGCTTAAGAATAACTGAAGCACTAACAATAGGCCTAGAAAGCATATCAACAACTTTGTTATAAATTTCTTTCTTATACCTTATAACCAAGTGTAATTGTTGTAGAAAACCTACCCATCTGAAGTTCCTTACTTGTTGTAGCTTTGTTTTTTATTGTAAGTATTGCAATGGTCGATGTTCTGTGTGAATGATAGTTTCTTTTCCCAACAAATAATGTTTCCATTTTTTCACACTTTTCACCAATGTATACAACTCCTTATCATAATTAGGATAGTTAATCACAACACCATTAAAATTTTCATAATGAAAACAAATGGGCTTACCATGTTGCAACAAGACAACTCCCATTGCATAATTTCTTGCATCTGTTTGTATCTCAAATGGTTGTCTCAAATTAGCAAGTGCAATTACTAGATTTGAACTAATATTCTCCTTAAATGCATCAAAAGTGTTTTGTTGCTTGCCTCCCCATTGGAAAACTTGCTTTATGCTTGTCACTGCATGTAATGGAGATGCAATTGAAGAGAAGTTAGCAATAATCTTTCTTCAATATTGGGATTCTCCCAAAACTCTTATTAACTCTGTCACATTGTTTGGCTTGGGCCAATCCAAAATGAATTTGACCTCGAAAGGATCAATTTCCAGTTCTCCTCCTCCAACAATATGTCCCAAGTAAACAAGTGAGGTCTTTCCAAACTCCCATTTAGACATCTTCAAAATTAATTTTTCTTTCTTTAAGACATCCAAAACTTGCTTTACATGCATAACATGCTCTTCACAAGATTTTCTAAATATCAAAATGTCATCCAAGTAGACAATCACACAATCATCAAGAAAAGGCCTTAAAACATCATTCATCACACTCATGAATGTATAATGAGCATTACAAATCCCAAATGGCATTACCATCCACTCAAAAAAACCTTGCCTTGTTTTGAAAGTTGTCTTCCATGTGTCTCCTTCAACAATCCTAATCAGATGATATCCACTTCTCAAATCCAACTTAGTAAAATAATTAGCATCTTTCAATTGATCAAGCAAAACACCAATTCTAGGAAGAGGATAAAGATTCTTTACGATAATCTTGTTCAAGGCTCTGAAATCTACACACATGCACCATGCACCATCTTTCTTTGGAAATAAAACAATTGGTGACGCACATGGTGATGTGCTTGGCATGATGACCCCTTTGTCAAGCAACTCTTGGAATTTTTTTTTTTAATTTCAGCATTCTCCATGACTGACATCCTGTACACACTAATGTTTGGAAGAGGACAATCTTGTTGCAATTGTATCTCATATTGGATACCCCTTTTTGGAGGCAATCCTTTTGGTTCCTAAAACATCTCATCATATTGGTTAATAACCTCATATAAATCATATTTCAACTTTTCACCACAACCTTGGAAAGCTACTTTTTCAACATTGTCTTTGGGTTTGATCATCAAGAAGACAAAATTCTTACTAGCATTGACTAATCTCTTCATTTGTCCAACATTTACAAGTGACAAATTCATCTTCTTTGTATTTTCTCTAACAATGTACTCAACTCCATTTTCAAACAAATGATACTTTTTCTCGTGACGATGAAATATGGCTTTCCTATCATATAAATTTGGGATTGCCAACACAATACCACAAATATCCAATGGAATAGCATCAAGCTCTACCTCATCTATAAAATTTGCAATGATGGACAATCTAAGTTTACACCTTCTTGTCACATGCAATTTGGCATTGTCACATATCCATCCTAGAGGGTATGGTTTAGGATGTGGATTAGTTTCCAATTTTAATTTCTTGACAATGTCTTCAGATATGAGGTTTGCTTGAGATCCAGTATCAAAAATAGTATCTACATGGTATTCTTTGAAATAACCCTTATGTGGAAAATCTCTATTCTTTTTTTTTCATGTTGAGTTTCATTGAGGCTACTACTACTTGAAGAACTAGTACTTGCAATACAATTCTTACCTTGAAAACCCATGGCTGTAATTTTGGTTTCATCTCTGGAATTAGAACCTAAATCATGTTGTGTAGTTGCAACAGTCTTTGGTTTCCCCTTGTTGTTGAAAATTTTGGGTCTCTTTTCAGGATGAACTTTCCAACAATGGTATTCATCATGGCCATCTTTTGAATAGTGTTTACATGTGATTTAGTCTCCCTTTTTCCTGACTGAATCACTCTTTCTTCCATTTCCCTTGAACTTCTTCTTTCCTTTGTCTCCATGAACAAAAATTTTCTTGCTGCCCTCTTGAGGTTCATTCGTCCCTCTTGCTTCCAAATGATTTTCCTGTACACAAACTTCATCTAGACTTGTGGGGTTAAACATAAGTATTGTGTGCCTCAAGTAGCCATGCAATCATCTAATATATTTGAGTAAAGTTTCTTGAGAAGATAAATCTATACCCAAAATCAAAGATCTTCTTCTAAATTTTTGAGTGTAGCTTTGCACACTTTCCCCTTTAGCTTGTCTAAAGTTTTTCCAATCCATAATAGCTTTCTGCATGTATGCTAATGGATAAAATTGTCTTTTAAGTGCAACAATAAAATCATTCCAAGAGGATAAAACTTTACCATGTTTCTTCATGTCCTCTTGAGTTTTGGCTTCCCACAAAATTAGTGTTGCACTTTCCAATGTAAGAGAATCAGGTTGAATCTTAGTTTCATCATCTTTGATTCTTTGTATCCTACAATACACTTCAATCTGATGAATCAAGTTATCCAATTTCTCAGCATTTACCTCTCCATTGTACATAGGCAATTCAAACTTAATATCAAGCTTAAGAAAAGGAGTTTGTAGAGGATTTTTACCATGTTATTTTGGAGAATTTGGTGGTGGTTTTGAAATGGTAGAAGAGGTGGAAGATGGAGGTGAAGGAGGTGGAGTATCACCATTCCGTCCATTTATTTTTGAAGTTTTATTGCCACTATATTCATTACCTTTTGGAGGCTTTGATCCTTCACCTTGCAACCTTGGATTTCTTTCCTCAAATAAAACTTTCACCATTTCTGTCAGATCATAGAAATATTTTCTGAAATATTCATCCTCTAAAGTAAGAGCTTCATGACTCTCCTCGGGAGCCATACTTGGTGAATATCTAATTGAATCTTGAGGTGATTGTGTAGTTCTCCTTCTTGAAATTTGAGAACATGTCTCTACAAGTTGAACTTCTCCTCTTTTGAGCTTCAACCGTGTAAGCATAAAAAAAAACACTTGCAAACAATCAAACATTCAAAAACCTATGCTTTGATACCAACTTGATCTAAAAATGAAAAGGCTTGAATCTCTTTAAAATTTCAAGTGAAATTTGTATGTGCTTGGGTAATAAGATCAAGTTACAAACATATAAAAACCTAATGAGTTTGTACTTAATCATGAGCAACATAAACAAAAAATACAACCATCAAAGTAAACACTTTAACACAAAAAAATGATAAAGGAGTTCAACCCTCTCTTGGGCTACATCTCCTCGTCCAACTTCCAATGGATAATTTTCATTAATGCTCAAAGTGTCAAAAATAGTGTGTGTGTTAAAAATAGCTTCCAACACAGATTGTATCAATACTAGCCTCCTCGCTCTACAGAGCCATTGATTGCAACAAGAGTGTCATTGTTTTTCCTCTTTGGAAAGGAAGTATAGATAATCCTTTTTACTGTAGTTGTTGGATGTTAGGGAGAACCCAATATACATCATACTTGTGTCAATATATTTAACTTGTAGATAAAGAACCTGGGATATGTGTTGATTCTCTTGGTGTAGAAATCCACAAGAATATAAAGAAGATTTCTCCATATTCACTCCCATGTTGGTTGTAATAAAGAATGTTTGAATGATATCATTTATTTTTTCTATGTAACATAATTTTCATTCATAGAATATAAGGACATTGTCAACAAAAATAGGGTGAGATAATGAAAAAATTGTATGGATATGAATACATTTTACAAGGGAAAATGAAACTAAATTATGAATCATTCTACTGAGACTCTCAACCACCATCAAGAAAAGAAGATGGGAAAGAAGGTAGGATTTTCTAATTCCACATTTTTCCTTGAATAAGTGGGAGGTTTATCCATTTATTATAAGAGGGAGGGAGGTGGTATTAATGTAGTTTAGGATCTAATTTACAAAGGTGTGATAAAAACCTAAGTGTCTAAGAAGCAGTCTAATGTAAATCCAACTAACCCCATCGAAAGCCTTGAAAATATCTAACTTAAAAGTTATTGTGCTATGTCTACCCATGTGAATGGAATGAAGTCCTTCCTAAGCTAGTCCAACTACCTGTTGTATTTGCCTTCCCTAGAGAAAACAATTGTTCAAAGGACATATTTTCCGCTAGATGATTTTTCAACCTGGAGGAAATCAACTTTGAGATGATTTTGTATATGTTGTTGTAGAGGGAAATAGGTGTGAATTGATAAAAAATTTGGGGGTTATATTCCTTTGGTATAATAGAAATTAATGTGGAATTGAAGGGAGCAAGTATCTATCACCTTTTTATTGATTATTCCACCAATTTTAATAGATCTTCTCCTAGGATGTCAAAACATCCGGTGTAGAACTCTATAGTGAAACCATCTGGGCCAAGACTCTTATCCTTTTGAAAATTTTGTAGTGTCCTTCACAATTATTCCTTGGATTCTTCCTCCATTATTCCTCGGATACTTCCTCCATTAGGATTTCATTTCCTTGAAGTTGATTGATGAAACTGGGGAAGAAACCTGCTACCTGGAGCATTGTATTTATGGTGGCTCCAGGGTAAATTTTGAATAGGATTTTAAATGAGTAGATCCTTCCTCTACTATATCCTCGAAGGAAGAAAATTTTGTTCCATATTGTTTATCAATGTTACAAATTGTGTTGGAATCCTTTCTACCATTTGAAAAATGATGGAAACATTTAGTATTTTCCTCTCCTACTTGTAACCAAAGGGCTCAACTCCTCAAGCACCATTCCTTCTCCCTATTCAATAGGATTTTTTTTCTTCTTTATTGTAGTCTTTGTAAATCTTATTTTTTATCTTTGGAGAGAGGTTCATCAACCTCCTTATCTTGCATGTATTTTAATTTATGTTTGATATCTAGCAAGGTGTTGATTTCCTTCTTCCTTTTGTCCTTATTCCAAGAAATTGAGACATGCTTTTCCGTTTTGATATTAGAAAAAAAACAAATCATGAGAGATTATGGTAAATGTAGATTGTAGGAAATCTAATTAGTTTTGATGGCCTAGATATAAGAATGTTCCTCCAACCAACATGGGTTGAATTTGAAGGGGTTAGGTGTATTTTTTGTGCTTGGAGAAATCTCTAAGAGAATTGGATTGTGATCTGAACCCCCCCATGAGGGTACTAACTACCGAGTCCAAAAGTGGTCCTAAACAAGGACCTATGAAGAAAACAAATATAAAATCAGGGATTTGTGAATATGCAAAAATTCCCAAGGGGAAAATGCCTATGCACAATATACTTTTGCATATATAGCATATGGGAGGAGGTAGGACGATGCCTAATATGCGGGGGGGGGGGGATATCACTTGTTGTTATGAGAATTGTTTTCTTAGTGTGAGGCAAGGAGGATTTATGATCTAAAAAAGGACTACAACGAAAGAGGAGCTTTGGGGTTTGCCCTCATGGATTCATGGTCAGGCTAGGGGGTGAATGGAGAAAATAGATTGGTTGTTTTGTTCTATATTTGGGTGGAACTTGGTTGTTCCATTTGTTATCCCAACACTTTGTTCATATATGTAACTTTACTTAACATTTTGTTGAATTGTTTTACTGGATCATGATAGGCAGAATGAAACAAATTGTAGAATAAGATTTATTTTACAGTTTGAATTTATGAGTGAGTAGAACTAAGAATATACTATGTGTGATAGTTGTTGGTGAATGTGATATTAGTTCGATCTTGTTTTTTATATTAGAAAATTTTGGCATAAGTATGTATATATATTTAAGTATAAACATGTCTAAAATTATTTCAGATGGCTATAGGTTGACTATCCTTAAGTGTAGATCTACAGGAAATACCAGTGTATGTGTTTATAGATTTTAATAAATATAACCTGAACATAAGTATTACCATGATAAGTAGAACCTATACCATATATGTAGTTATATATGTATGTATAGATATTCGCTTGAAGAACATTTAAATAGTACTCACCAAATGAAACCTTGATTGAATATCAGAATTGAAATGCGTATATATGTTGCTACCATACGGATTTCCATGCTATAAGAATATCTAATACACAAAAAAATATTTATTGACTATTACAAGTATTTTCCATTAAATCCGATTGTATTAAATGTAGTGGAAGGTTACAATACTTTCCATTTTAATAATCTCAGAAGAAAATGTCCAGCGACATAAATACATAAAACATGCTACCTATTACAAAGTCTGTACAATACTTAAACGAGTCTTTGAACTCTATACAATATATGCAATCATAACCTTTAAATAGTGAGATTGTTTTTCAATCTAGGGTTTCCCCTCTATCTTCTCTGTTCAGAATTGAATTTACGAGCAAACCAACTAACCTTGGAAGAATGGTATAAAATTTATCACACTAATAGAACCCTACTATGGAACTCTATACCATAGAGAACAAAACCTGGAAACCTAGATTAAAATTCTAGAAAACGGATCTTGAATACCTTTTTCGAGCCTGGCGATAACCAGATCTATTGACCGTGAAAAGATATAAGTCCTGCAATGAATAAATGGAATTAGTAAATAGGGTTGTGAAGAATCAAAGGATTAATATATACGAAATTAATTTTGAGAAGCTAGTAAAACAATGAAAATTTGATATGAAAGAGCAAGAAAATGCAGAAAGAAATCACGAAACGTATTATTAAGTAAACAACACTAGGTCAATAATTAGCTTGAGTTTGGTGTAGGGTGTTATTTCTCCTTCATCAATGTTGAGTGAATGGTTCATATCCCGAAGGGGAGGAGTGGGATTTGAATTGTCTGATGGGTACCCTCGCATTAGAAACAGGGATCCCATCATTATCCTTGTAACCGAACGAACTTAAAATATTTACGCAAAATGCATTAGTAGACAGAACATTCATATATGTATTGCATAACCAAAATTATAAAGGATGCAGAGTATAAAATTTATTCCACAGAGGTTGAGAGATAATATCCTCGTAATACCACAGATTTATAATAAAGGAGAATACACACAGGAAAGAAATATTTTGGTCACTCAAATCTCTTTTATGCTAATAAAGTGAAATTCGATTGGTTCACCACATAATTTTTCCATATCAAAGTGTACAGATAGGGTTACGGGATGCTGGTTTCATAATGCCCAAAATTACAATTTGATGACAACAACATGCAGACAAGAACCGAGCTTTTAAAACGAAACCCAAAATATTTCTTTTAACCCTATCTTAGCCACATATTTCAAGAATAGGAATTTTAGGATGAATTTTGTTCCGGAATTTAAACCCTGGAAAATTTAAGTTATTTCCCATCAATAGAGAGGTCTCACGACTGTGACCTCATATACAAAATTTATATAGACGAGGACCGCAGACAGATCTCTACCTATGACCAGTAGGGGAAAGAATAATATTGCTTCAAGCACATGTATTTCCTTATAATATTTGTGTTGTAACTCAATGAGATAAATACCATTCAGTCTAGGGAGATACCTTCTCGAAATTACGTTCAGGAATCCATGCCTCCTCATTTTCCTTACCAATGCAGAAATACATAGCATAATACACAAGAGATCTCTAGTGCTAAGTTACTCACACAAGACACTTATAGTGGGATTCTGGGATCACCGTAATAGTTTTTATTTTGATCATGGAAGAGCTCGACAATAGGTGCACCCTAAGTATTACCAATAAAATACCAGTATGTTTTATTAAAGAAACGACTGAGGATGAAACCTAATAGTGTTTCAGGATTTCCCTGAGTCAAGAAAACTAAAAAGAAAACCGCCTGTGTGAAATGACTTACAAATAAATGAAACCGTTGAACAACGAATGGTTATCCTCACAGGAGAGACAAACCGTAAGTCACCCCGAGTCAGAAAATATGGTTTTTATATAGAGCATGGATAACAGTATTCTGGAAAGTTAAGAGTAGAAAGAATGAAGGCCCAACCAACAATCTTAAAGAAATAGTTACAGAGACAGGCTCAAAATACAAAATGACCCTTCCTTACATCCTATAGTAACCTGAGTGATGGAGATTTTTGTAAACATACCTGGTAAAGGAGTGAACCAGTTGAACGTGTAACATCTTCTTGCCTACATAGAGAAGGAACCCATCATCATCAGTGGTTACACATAAAGTAGAGTTGCAAAAGCTAACGCAGAGCGATTTTTCGAAAATGCATAAGAGCCAAAGGAGGAATAAAGCTTTAGTTACCTAAGTTACTCACGTATTGCAAGATTAATGGAGATGGAGGCCTGTAGAACTTAGGCCATGTGAACATGCGTGCATGGCATATCCTTATTGGTCAGGACAACCTAGAATTGTACAATGTAGGAAGAACCTCATAACTCTCTACCAGAGCGGTTAATAATTTTTATGATCAGGTGATAACTATGCATTGAATTGAGCCACTAACCCTATTAGTGAGAATCCCTGTCATGAAACCGTATGGAAACCATGATAGACAGTAATTTTTATGGTGGTTACATGTTGCGCCAGGTAGGTTTCAAATCCTAGTGTTAGAATATGTACTCGGGTGACCCTGTCGTTGATCAGGGGTGTGTCTCAAGACCCGCCAACTACCATGGGAACCCTAACAAGAAAAACAAACTAGGACGTCCATCAATGTGACAGTTAGGATACGCGTTTAGTTAAGGTATGGATGTTGCAAGGAGATCATATGTGACCAAGGGTAAACCCTTCAGGTAATACTTGTGTTTATGTGTTCCCTAGTAAACTCAAATCAAATAATAAGTTGCCTTGGATATAAAAAAAACCATTATGATAATGGGTTGTATCTGATAGCAATGTTTTATTAAGTTGTTGTTAAAAATATTGTGTAAGGGGTTAGAATAAATAAAGGAAAATGGATAGTTTGTTATGGTCATAATTGATGCAGGATCATTGCCTAAAAAACACAAGCATGGAGGCAAGGACGCGACATCTCAACATGACAAAATTTCAAATCAGAAATTAACTCCAAATTAAATCGAGTTGTTGAGATATTTTGTAAACAACAGTTTAATAATGTAACTTGTTTATGAAGTCGTGAAGGACTGTAAGAGGTTGCAGATATGGAGTGTTGAATCTTATCTATAAATAAATATTAGTTAATGTAATAGAGGAGGTTAGGTGAGAGAGGACAAGTTCATAGAGACTCTCTTTTGTAAAGAGATCTTGTATCAAATTTCATGAGACAGTTGAGAGACTAGAGAGAGAGATCTCGGGGTAGAGAGGTCTTAGAGGAAGAATATCTCAGGATAGAGTTATAATAGGAGAAAGAATTGATACTCTATGGTAGTCTAGTCTATGTACACATTTGTAAACAAACATTCATCTTAATATGAAGAAAATCATTTTTTCCTGCACACGACATGTTTATGAATTATCTGTATTCTATGAATGTTATCTGTGTTTTAATGTGTTGTAGATGTATGAAAGGTTTCATCTGCAGTCAATAGATAAATTTATTTATCTTTGTTTGAGTTGAAGTATTATTATGTGTTCTTTAGGCTGTGTAAGGAGTGCACAACAAAACATTTGGAGTTTTGTAGCCAGTGCAAGAAATGTGCACCTGAACTCTATGGAGTCAAGAAAGAACATGCCGGGAGGGTGCACCAGAGTGATAATGACTCAAGGAGGAACCTCAAGGTTATTGACTACCTTAGAGGAGAAATATGTGTAGAGAAGGAATAAAGAGAGAGAATTACTGAACAATCTGTAAGAAAGAGCTCTGCAAGGTGTGCATCAAGAAAGGAGAACGTCAGGAGGGAGAGAATAATTTCTTTTCAAGAAACCATTCAGATCTGAGTTTGACAAAATCCCATAAATGAAAGGAGTGTTTGGGAGGTAGAAAAATTCGAGGAGCTCAAGATAAGAAGGAATTGTTGGTTGTGGAGCCTGATTATCTTCCTGATTTAGAGGTCTTTTACTTTCAGCCATGTTTATACCCCATGAAGTATTTACACCCCATAAGTATGTACACTCTTCCACGTGGGGGAGTGCAGAGGGGGGGTACCCCCTCTACGGGGTCCAGGGGGGGCTATCCCCCAGCTGGGGGGTCTGAGGGCAAGCGGGCCCCCAGCGGGGGTTTGTGGGCAAAGCCCCCGAAGGAAAAATTGCCTTGTAAATGTATATTGTAATTTCATTGTAAATTTGGACCGTTCATTATAAGGTCACAAATCTAATGGTAGAGATTATGTTAGGGTTTTTTGCCCTAGAAGGCAACCCTCTTTTATGAGGGAAATGTATTGCAACTATGGTTGATGGTGAATATTGTATTCTGTGAGAGGAGACTATGAGAGAAAGAAGAGGAAGTTACAGTGGGTTTTGTTGTAGGTTGTATCCCTTCATTTGTTGGATAATAATAAAGGAAGGACTTGGCAATTTCTCTGGTGGATGTAGCCCACACTGGGTGAACCACGTAAATCTGTGTCTCTCTTGTATTGTGTTTCTTTTGTGTTTTGTTTCCACATTTGTTTTATTTTATTACTCCATGGTCCTATTTTTCTAACAACTGGTATCAGAGCGAAAGGTAACTTGCAGGAAAAGAGGGTTCCCAGTTCGAGTGGGAGCAATGTCGGAAGATGGAAAGTTTAGGGTCAAGAAATTTAACGGCCAAAACTACCAGTTATGGAAGATGCAGATGGAAGATTATTTATATCAAAAGGATCTATTCCTACCATTAGGTGGAGTAGCAAAGAAGCCGATGGCCATGAAGGACAAAGAATGGGAGATTCTTGACAGAAAGGCTCTAGGAATGATACGGCTGAGCCTGGCAGTGTTAGTGGCTTTCAATATTTCCAAAGAAAAGACAAAGAAGGGTTTGATGGACGCATTGGCCAAATTGTATGAAAAACCGTCGGCATCCAATAAGGTATTTCTAATGAAGAGATTATTTAATATGAAGATGTCAGAAGGTGGGTCTGTTGCAGATCATTTAAATGAATTTAATACGGTTACTAATCAACTAAGTTCTGTAAAAGTGGACTTTGATGATGAGGTTCAACTAAGTTCCTTGTAGTAAAAGTAAACTTTGATGATGAGGTCGTATCCTTCTAATCTTGTGCTCATTGCCAAAAGATGGAATGTACTTTAGTCATGGTTGTAAGTAACTCGTCTCTGGTTCAAATACTTTAAAAATTTGATGATGTTAAGTTGGTGCTATCCTAGTAGAGGAAATGCAACAAAAAGCACAAAGGAGACATCGCGTAATGCGCGAACATGGAGAACAGGAAGACAAAAGGACAGAGGAAAGGGCTCGTGGAACCAATTTAAATTTAGGAAGGGAAGATCCAAATCTAGACTTGGAAAGATAGAGTGATGGAATTGTGGGAAGAAAGGACATCCAGAAAGACCTGAGAGATCCAAAGAAACAAAGATGTGGACAACATGAGAAAAATCAAGCAAATGTAACAGGATGTGTTACAAGATGCTTTGATTCTTTCCGTGGATAATACTGAAGTCTTGGGTAGTAGATTTAGGGGATTCATTTTACGCCACACCCCATAGGAAACATTTCTAGATTATGTTCAAGGTGATTTGGATTGTAGTTCATTTGGTGACGATGCACCATGCAAAATTGTTGGAATGGGAAAGGTAAAAATAAAGCAACTAAATGGAAACCAATGGTTGTTGGAAAGCAGGTGTAAGACACGTTCCATATTTAAGGAAAAATTAATTTCAACAAGGCGCTTTGGCAAGCAAGGTTGTATATCCATATTTACGATAATGACGTGGAAGGTCATCAAGGATCATTGGTGACAAGAAAAAGGAGAGAAGGTAGGCAGTTTATGTAATCGCATACTCTTCTATATATTTAGCTTCTGCTGTGAGGATATTACAACCACCATGGCATCATATAGGCCGATGCAGGAGTGAGAATTGGATGCATATACTTCACAAAAATAAATTTGCTGCTGATCTTAAACAAACTGATTTGACCTCTTGTGAGCATCAGGATGGCGGAAAACAAAAGAGAGTCGATTTCTCAGAGTTGGAAAAAGAAAAAGAAGAATGAAAGGTTAGGAGCTATGCATAATGCTTGTATGGGGACCAACTCAAAATATCTCTTAAATTTAATTACATATAAGCATTTTATTGATGATGCAACTAGGAAAAACTTGGGTTCATCAGATTCGACAAAAATCCGATGTTTCTGATACTTTTAAGAAATGAAAGCTTTAGCTGAGAACGAGACAGAAAAAGTTTGAAGTGTCCGGGGATCAGATAATGGAGGAATATTGCAGCAAAGAGTTTGATGACTACTATTCATACCATAAGATTCGTAGAGAGAAGATACCCAAGAACACCACAAGAAAATGAAAATCGAAAGGATGAAATTGTGACAATCATGGAGCCGCAAGGAGTATGAGATTGCATGCCGGGTTCCCCTTACAGTTCTGGGCAGATGTCAGAGATACCCAAGGTTGTTTACTTAATAAATAGAGGACCTTCAAGCTCTTGGATGGTATGATCTGTGAGGAGGAATGGACAGAAAAAAGGTAAACTATTCTTTTTAAAAACTTTTCGTGAAGCATTTGTCCATATATTGATAAAAAAATAGAACAAAAGCTTGAGGTAAATCCAAGAACTCAGACCTTTATTGGATATGGTGTTAATGATTTTTGTTATCGCTTTATGGGATTATGAAAATAACAAAATCATTAGAGTAGAGATGTCATATTCAATGAGAAGGTCATGTACAAAGATCTACTATAGGAAAGAAATAGGAAAAGGAAAACAAATACTACACAATGCTTGATGAGATCAATTTAAGAAATCCAAAGGAAACTTAAAAATAAAATGTACAACAAATGTGAGCAACAGTACCTCAAACAACAACCTATGTTGTTATAATATCTAATGTGTTGCTTTTATACCCTCGAACGATACTCTCCTTCATTGTAAGATGATTGTTGGATCAGACTGTGAACCACAATGTTATGAAGATGCAATGCAGGAAGACACCAAAAGAAGTGGGAGCAAGGCATGAAAGAGGAAATGATTCCTTGGAAAATAAACTTTCTAATTTTGGACTTGGTTCACACCTCAAGTGGAAAAAGAGCATTGCAGTCGGTTTACAAGTTGAAGGAAGAATATGCGAGGAGAAAAGCCAAGTATTGCTAGACTTGTTGTAAAGGGGTTTGCAATAAAGAAGAAAGGGTAATAGATTTTGATGAAATATTTTCTCCTGTTGTTAAAATGACTTCAATTAGGACTATTTTAAGTCTTGTGGTAGTATAATATTTGCATCTTGAACAGCTAGATGTAAAAACAACTTTTCTCCATGGGGATTTGGAGGAAGAGATTTATATGCAGTAGCCACAGGGGTATGAGGTCAAAGGAAGGATAATTTGGTATGTAGGTTGAAGAAGAGCTTGTATGGCCTAAATCAAGCTCCAAGGCAGTGGTATTTGAAGTTTGACAGGTTTATGATAGAACAGGGTTATAGTAGATACCATTCTGATCACTGTGTTTATTTTAAAAAGCTAGAAAATGGAAGCTTTATTATCTTTCTATTGTATGTAGATGGCATGCTTGTTGCAGGGTCTAATATGAAGGATATAAATGTGCTCAAGAAGAAATTAGCCAATTCATTTGAGATGAAGGATTTGGGTTATACAAATAAAATCCTTGGCATGAGAATAACAAGAGACAAAAAAAATCGCAAATTGACATTATCTCAAGGTGAGTACACAGAGAAGGTGTTGGAGAGGTTTAGAATGCAGAATGCAAAACTAGTTAGTACATATTTGGCCAGCCATTTCAAATTAACTAAGGAAATGTGTCCCAAGACACAAGAGGAGATAGAATACATGTCCACGGTCCCTTATTCATCAACAACTGGCAGCTTGATGTATGCAATGGTTTGCACAAGACTAGATATTGCACATACAATGGGAGTTGTGAGCAGGTATATGAACAATCCAGGTAAAGAACATTGGGAGATAGTAAATTGCATTCCCAAGTATTTGAGAGGTACTACTACTCATGCATTATGTTTTGGAGGTTTAGACACTTTTCTATAGGGATATGTTGATTCAAATATGGCAGGTGATAAAGACAGGAGGAGGAGCACCACAGGGTATGTTTTTACTATAGGTGGAACATCAGTAAGTTGGATTTTGAAACTGCAAAAGGTTGTTGCACTTTCAACAACAAAGGTAGAGTATGTTGCTGCTACAGAGGCTATTAAAGAGATGATTTGGTTACAATGTTTTATGGAGGAATTGGGAAAGAAGCAAGAGAACAACAGGTTGTATTGTGAGAGTCAGAGTGTCATTCTTCTTGCAAAGAACTCAACCTTCCATTCGAAGACTAAGCATATACAGTTGAGGTACCACTTTATACGATCCGCCTTGGAAGATGGACATTTGAAGTCAAAAAATATACACACTAGACATAATCCTCCAGACATGTTAACAAAGGGAGTAACCAGGGATAAACTGAGTTCTTTCTCAGTTTCAATTGGTCTTCAAGAATGAAGATGTTGATGAGAAATTTGCCAGGTCCAAGATGGTTCAGAGTCCATCATATACAACAACGGTGGAGTTGTTGAGATCAGTCTCCAAGTGGGAGATTGTTGGTTGTGGAGCCTAAGTATCTTCTTGATTCAGAGGTCTTTTACTTTCAACCATGTTTATACCTTATGAAGTATTTACACCCCAGAAGTATGTACACTCTTCCACGTGGGGGAGTGCAGAGGTGGGGTACCCCCTCTGCGGGGTCCGGGGAAGCTATACCCTCAGCTAGGGGGTCTGGGGGCAAGTGGGCCCCTAGCGGGGGTTCAGGGGCATCATCCCTCGATGGGGGTTTGGGGGTGAAGCCCCCAAAGGAAAAATTGCCTTGTAAATGTATATTGTAATTTCATTGTAAATCTGGACCGTTCATTATAAGGTCACAGATCTAACAGTGGAGATTATGTTAGGATTTTTTGCCCTAGAAGGCAACCCTCATTTATGAGGGAAATGTATTGCGGCTATGGTTGATGGTGAATATTGTATTCTATGAGAGAAACAAGAGGAAATTACAACATGTTTTGTTGTAGGTTGTATCCCTTCATTTGCTGGATAATAATAAATGAAGGACCTGGAAATTTCTCTGGTGGACGTAGCCCACATTGGGTGAACCATGTAAATCTATGTCTCTCTTGTATTGTGTATCTTCTGTGTTTTCTTTCCGCATTTGTTTTATTTTATTGCTCCACGGTGTTTTTTTTATAACAAGAATAATGCAAGGAATGTGTGGGTGATGGACTTATCCCAAGTCCTAAAGATGAGAAGAGATAACATTTTCAAAAGCGCAAGCAAGACCTAGAGGACAGGTTCGCGGGATAAATTTCAAAGGCCAAAAATCTTTGAACGCTAACCAAATCTTCAAGTCGAGAGAAGGCAGAAGCTCAGAAGGTGGAACAACAACAACCGTCAGATTAGTTATAAGGAGAAGTATGGACCATTAGATCAACATCCAGTGAACATAGGAAGTGTAGATAAGAAGAACAAATCTCCATCGTTTGATCTGAGCGTAGAGGGTCAACAATCGTCTAATCAAGTTGAAGTGCACGGGTTTTAACCCTTGTATACACAGACAGACTGGTCGAATCTTGAGGATTGATATTGTCAAAGGCCGAAGAGCTCGAGAGATGAAGTATAATCTCAACCATTCGATCAATCAAACAATATATGAGCCGTTTGATTGTTCGAAATAAATCTTGGGCATCGGATCGACCAAGAGAATATGAACTGTCATATATCATGAGTTAATGAGGAGGCAAGTTTGATACTTGAAACTCTTGAAGCGTGAATAGTCGAAGAGCCGAGAGTCGTCGATCTACGAGGGGACACTTGTCAACAGATCACGATCTCTGGGAAGATTGTATTGAACCTCTAAGTTGATATTTGAGATTCACGAAGCTTGAAGAGACGAAACAGATCCAATCCGTCAAATCACCCGAAGTGAATCTGAGCCTTCGGAGGAGGAGAGGAGACATGGCGAAGATATGAGTACTCCGGGTAAAGTTCTGGAGCGATTTATAGCTATCAGATGCAGGGGAGACGTGGAGAAAATCTATGTACTCCAGGGAAAGGACCGAAGTAAACATTAGTCTTTGATCCGAAGAGGACATGCATCAGTGGATTATAGCCTCTGGATAGAAGTAATTGGAGGAAGGCAAGGTTTGAAATTTGAAATTTTCGAAGCCCGAAGATCCGAAACGATGAGATTTGTCGATGTGAAGGTGGACACGTGGCACCAGATATAGGACTTTAGAGAAAAGAAAAGGAGGAAAGGTTTGAGGACCAAGAGAAAATCTTGGTCCTTGATCAAGGAAGGAGTCGTAGCACCTTCGATCTGGTTGAGGAAGTTAATGTCCCGAATCGAGAGCACAGTCATTAATTTGGGAGGATACGTGCCAATAGATCTTTCACTCCAAAAGATATCCAGTTAGCAGTGGCAAGGATTTGAGATTTGAAGGTCCTGAAGGCCAGATTAACGAAGGATATCTTGGCCGCACATTTAAAGGGACAGGTTTCGAAAGATATTTCATTACAAAATATTACCATACAGAAATAGCAAGGGTTTGAGACTGCAAAATCTTGAAGTTTGTAATTGCGAAGAGATATTGACCGTTGATCGAGAGGAAGAAGATTTGGTCCATAGATTTGGGGGAGGACAGATCTGAATCGTCAATCCAGGGTACCATCAAGATTGGGAGATCGAAGGTCCAACAACATTTCAGGGATTGGAGGTGCGTGAGCTTTAGCAGGGAATATGTGTTCATGTGAGGATGTTGTCCAAGGTCACATGCGAAGAAGGATCTTAGCAAAAGGATTCTGTGGAGATTGAGAATCAATATTCCTGAAGGTCGAAATCATGAAGGAGATCCTGACCGTAGATTGAAGGAACAAGATGGAAACAGATCTGCCACTCTAAGATATTTCCATATAGAGGAGAGAGAAGTTTGAAACATGAACCTCTCGAAGCTCAGAAGGAAAAATCAATGACAGTCGTTGATCTAGAGGGGTGTTACGTGGAGATAGATCACGATGATCTGAGATTATGCATAGATGGAAAGAAGGGATATTCAATAACAATCATTGATCGTGAGGCAGCACTAAGAAGCAGGAGATCGAGAGACAAGAAGGATTGCGGAGCCAAAATTTACGAGGAAGATAATTATTCTAGATCGGGCCACAATTAGAACCACGGTATTCAGAAATGGATATGTGGCAGCACAAGGAGGATTGTGGGGAAAAAAGTGGGTTGGTTTGAAACCACTCTTGTCGCTCCCACAATCGTGCATTATCACAAGGACACGAACCAGGGTCATATGAAGGAGGGGCTAACGCCAAAGGGGATTACACCTGAAAATAGTGTTTTGGGAGCACGTGGAAGTTGGCTTGCGGGTCTTTCAGAGACCTGCACATAGGAGGACAAGGGACCTATGCATAATTGATCTGGGTTTGATCAGGATCACAAGGAGTAGATCCGACTCAGGATAAGGAAAGATCCATAGACCGAGAGGTCGTAGAACCCTAGGAGGGGAGGGGGGATGCATCAGGTGGTATCAAAGCCTAGGATTTGTCTGCAAATCGTAGGAAAAGGAGATATGGTGAAAGGAGATACTCTAATACCAGGTGGTATCATATATGGTTTTCGTCTATAGATTCCAGGCGAAAGAGAACGAGGAAAAAGACAAATTTTAATTGATGACAATAGATAAGGAGGTTGTGAAAGGAGATGACCTTATAACATCAGGTATCAGAAACAAAAATTTGCCTATAGATAACGGGTGAAAGGAAGAAAGAAGGGCATTAATGCTCTGTGAGGGGGTTGTTGCACGAGCGCATCATCAAAAATTTAAACAGCCAGGTGAGCTGTAAGAGAATATGTAGATGCTCGTAGATGTAGAGTGATCCATAGGCTTGTTGAGACGAGAGGTAGAAGCTGGAAATGGCTACTGAAGGCCATGAGCGTGGCCGAAGAGAAGGTTGCAAGAAGAAATGCAATCTATATATGGATCTAGATCTCATTGAGATAAGAGTGAGGATGGAGAAGCTTGTGTTTAAAATGCAACAGGATGCAAAAGCACATTGGGTGTATTAGTGGCCCATGAAGAATAAGATGGGGTGGCCAGTCAAGAGATTGGTGGCAAGAGGACAACAAATACTGTTAAGAAGGTGTTTGAGGCACACTGAAAACCTAAGTGACATAGAGGAAGTGGTTCACATATGTGAGACACAAGTTGGAATACACCTCAGTGACTTAGAGGAAGTGGTTCACATCTGTGAGACACAAGTTGGAATACACCTCAGTGATGAGGAGGAGGTGAGATCAGATGAGGATCTCATAACCTTCCAGGTGAGAAGAAGAGAAGTCCCAAATTTTCAGGTGGGTAGGGAGAAATAAATGAGACCATCTGAAAGTCTTAGGAGCTCAGAATGAGTTCATGTCAGCAGGGAGTATTGATAGGTGAATATTCATGTGGATTTGCAAACCATTTGCGACCATCCAAGAGGAGGATCAGAAGAGCATTCTGATTATTGGGGGAATTCAGATATTCCTACCAGATATCCCAATTGAGGTCGGAGCATGTGTTGCAGATGCAACAAAAGAATAAGGACAACCAGCGGTGACTGTCATGATGAAAGAGAAGATATCATAAGCTTCCCAAGGAGAAGAGGAAGAAATGGACCAGACACCGATGTCTACCCCAACAGAAGGAGAGGAGAATTTAGAAGAATGGCTCAAATTTTTCAGCCAGGAAGATGAAACAGAGATGGTTGCAACACTGGAGCCTGCAGCAGAAAGATAAATAGACAGCATAGACCTTGCTAATCTATATGAAGAAATGGAATCCCTAGAGAGAAGGGTAATGGTGAAAATCTTTCACATCTGATAGGTCAATTTGGAGGCAGATGGGGGAGCATACCAGCCAGAGGAACAACTAAAAGAAGTTGGACTTGAACCAACACAAGAGGAGCTGACAAAAGAAGCCAACTTGTCGGTGGAGGAGACTGAGCAGCAGGTCAGTCAAGAGGAGACTGAAGAACTAAAATTTGCAGCAGCGTGGCAAGCTAAGGCCACAAAAGAAGAAGAGGATGATATGGGGAATCAAGATGATCTACCCACTAATAAGGAAGAGTTGCAACCGATAAGACTGCATAAGAAGAGCTAGCCACTGGAGCAGCTGGAAAGAGTGATAGAGGAGATCAAGAAGTTGATGTTGATGTCGATGCAAGAAGCAGTCAATAAAGGAAAGCTGAATAGAATAAAACCTACAACAACAACAGGGAAGAAGGAGAAGAAGCAACAACAACAACATCAAGGCAGAGGAGCAAGAGGAAAACTCCAAGGAAGAGTTTGGCATCCAGGGGGATTTCAACATTGGAAAAGAGGAAGTCATGAGTAGGGGCTCATGATTTTCCCAGTAGAAGAGTATGATGCAGGAGCATCGCCTTCAAAGTCAAAGACACAAGCATCTAGGCAAGGACGCGACATCTCAGCATGACAAAATTTCAAATCAAAAATTAACTCTGAATTAAATCAAGTTGTTGAGATATTTTGTAAACAACATTTTAAAAATATAACTTGTTTATGAAGTCATGAAGGCTTGTAAGAGGTTGCAGATATGGAGTGTTGAATCTTATCTAGCAATAACTATTAGTTAATGTAATAGAGGAGGTTAAGTGAGAGAGGACAAGTTCGTAGAGCCTCTCTTTTGTAAAGAGATCTTGTATCATATTTCATGAGAGAGTTAGGAAACTAGAGAAAGAGATCTCGGGGTAGAGAGGTATTAGGAGAAGAAGAACTCATGATAGAGTTAGAATAGGAGAAATAACTAATACTATGTGGTAGTCCAGTCTATGCACACATTTGTAAACAGACATTCATCTTAATATGAACAAAAGCAGTTTTTCCTACACACGACGTGCTTATGAATTATATGTATTATGTGAATGTTATCTATGTGTTAATGTGTTGTATATGTATGATAGGTTTCATATGCAGTCGATAGATAAATTTATTTATCTTTGTTTGAGTTGAAGTATCATTATGTGTTCTTTAGGCTGTGCAAGGAGTGGACAATAAAACCTTTGAAGTACTATAGCCAGCGCAAGGAATGCACATCTGAACTCTATAGAGTCAGGAAAGAACGTGCCAGGAGGGCACACCAGAGTGATAAGGACTCAAGGAGGAACCTCAAGGTTACTAAATACCTTAGAGGAGGAATATGTGCAGAGAAGGCACAAATAGACAAAATTACTAAACACTCTATAAGGAAGAGCTCTGCAAGGTGTGCATCAAGCAAGGAGAACGTTAGGAGGACGAGAATAATTTATTTTCAATAAGCCCTTTAGATACGAGTTTGACAAAATCCCAGAAATGCAAGGAGTGTGTGGGAGGTCGAAAACTTCAAGGATATCAAGATGAGAAGGAATAACGCAAGGAATGCGTGGGTGATGGACTTATCCCAATTCCTAAAGATCAGAAGAGATAGAGTTTTCAAACACACAAGCAATACCTAGAGGAGGGGTTCGTGGGAGAAAGTTCAAAGGCCAAAAAGCTTTGAATGCTGACAAAATATTCCAAGTCAGGAGAAGGCGGAAGCTCAGGAGGAGGAGAAACAACAACCGTCAGATTGGTTAGAAGGAGAAGTATGGACTGTTAGATCAATGTCCAGTCAACATAGGAATCCCAGAGAAGAAGAACATATATCCAATGTTGGATCTGAGCGCAGAGGGTCGACAGTCGTCTAATCCAGTTGAAGTGCATGGGTTTAACCCTTGTGTACACAAGGAGACTGGCCAAATATTGAGGATTGATATTGCCGAAATACGAAGAGATGGAAAGCCGAAGTATAATCTCAACGATTCGATCAATCAAAGAATATGTAAGCCGTTAGATCATCTGAAGGAAATCTCGAGCATCGAATCGGCCAAGAGAATATGAACCGTCAAATATCGTGAGTTCAGGAGGAGGCAAGTTTGAGACTTGAAAATCCAGAAGTGAAAATAACCAAAGAGACGATAGTCGTCAATCTGTGAGGGGACACTTGCCAACAAATCACGATCTCTGGGAAGATTGTATTGAACCTCTAAGTTGATATTTGAGATTCGTGAAGCCCGAAGAGTCGAAGAAGATCCCAGCCGTCATATCACCCGAAGTGAATCTGATTCGTCGAACCAGGAGAGGAGACGTGGCAAAGATCTGAGCACTCCGGGTAAAGTTCTGAAGAAATTTTTAGCCGTCAGATGCAGGGGAGACGTGGAGAAAATCCATGTACTCTGGGGAAAGGCCCGAAGTAAACGTTAGTCGTTGATCCAAAGAGGACATGCGTCAGTGGATTATAGCCTCCAGATAGAAGTCATTAGAGGAAGGTGAGGTTTGACATTTGAGATTTCCAAAGCTAAAAAATCCAAAGCAACGAGAGTCATCGATGTGAAGGTGCACATGTGGTACCATATCTAGGACTTCGAAGAAATAAAAGGAGGAAAGGTCTGAGGACCCAGATAAAATCTTGGTTGTTGATCAAGGGAGGAGTTGTAGGACTGTCGATCTGGTTGAGGAAGTCAAAGTCCTAAAGTGGGAGCACAATCCTTGATTTGGGAGGATACGTGTCAACAAATATTTCAATCCAGAAGATATCCAGTCAGTAGTGGCGAGGATTTGATATTTGAAAGTCCTGAAGGCCGGATTAGCAGAGGAGATCCTTGCCGCACATTTAAAGGGATAGGTGTTGAAAGTTATTTCATTTTGGAAGATTACCATACAGAAATAGCAAGGGTTTGAGACTGCATAATCCTGAAGTTTGGAATCACGAAGAGATATCGACCATTGATCGACAAGAAGCAGATCTAGTCCATAGATTTGGGGTGGACAGATCTAAACCGTCGATCCAAGGTACCGTCAATATCAGGAGATCGATGGTCCCAAAAAATGTTAGGGATTGGAGGTGCATGAGCTTTAGTAGGAAGTCATGTGGTCATGTGAGGACATTGTCCAAGGTCAGATGAGAAGAAGGAGCTTAGCAAAAGGATCCTGTGGAGATTGAAAATTGAGATTCCTGAAGATTAGACTCATGGAGGAGATCTTGACTGTAGATTCAAGGATCCAAATGGCAACAGATCTGCCAATCTAGGAGATTTCCATATAGAGGAGAGAAAAGTTTTAAAACTTAACCTCCTGAAGCTCGAAAGGTGAAATCAATGACAGTCGTTGGTCTAGAGGGGAGTTACATGGCGACAAATCATGATGATCTGAGATCATGCGTAGATGGAAGGAAGGGAGATTTGATAGCAGCCATTGATCGGGAGGCAGCGCTGAGAAGCAGGAGATCGACGGACGTGAAGGATTGTGGGGCTAGAACTTGCGCAGAAGTTAATTATTCTAGAGAGGGCCGTAATTGGAGCCACGATATTCACAAATGGATACATGGCAGCACGAGGAGGATTGCGGGGCGAAAAGAGGGTTGGCTTGAAACGACACTTGTCGCGCCCGCAATCACGCATTAGCACAAGGACATGACCCATGGTTGTATTAAGGAGGGGATAATGCCAAAGGGGATTACACCTGAAACTAGTGCTTTGGGAGCGCATGGAAGTTAGCCTGCGGGTCTGTCAGGGACCTGCACAAGGAAAAGGGAACTGTGCATAATTGATCTGGGTTCGATTAGGAGCCCGAGGAGTCGATTTGACCCAGGATAAGGAAAGATCCAGAGACTGGAAGGTCGTAGAACCCCAAGAGGGGAGGGGGGCTTCATCAGTAACGAAATTAGAAGTATCCCTTCAGTTGAATGTGAGGAAGAAAGAACCATGTCCATTTGAATATGGAACTCTAATGAAATACTTTGGTGGGTAACCTAATACAAGTAAGAACTTGTAAACTAGAGTTACTCTAGACCTTATGGTCATGAATCTCTCATTGGGTTATAGAGAGGCTCCACTTCAACTTGTTTGACATACATTAACACAAGGTTTGAGTAATAAGAATAAGCATGAGTTACATGGAAAGGGTAATCGCCTTATTTCATTTACGGATAATAAAAATAAGTACGCGTCCTCTTCCGACAGAATTTTTTTAATTACAAACTGATCATGTATAACAGAATAAAGGACTTTTAATGCACCTAGAAAAAAAAAAATAGTTGGTAATTTTGGGGTACATTACAAATACAACACAAGAAATCCATTAGAGGATCAACATACACAGCCATTAATGATTCATCTTGTAAATAGCAGGCAATTACATGCAGCGTGCCCAATTTCTTTTAATGAAGCCAAATTGTGGAAGGGCCAGAATGTACATGACTTGAAAAGGAAAATCCAGTTGCAATTCATAAAAATAAAGGTTTGTTTGAGCCAGTGCATGAGGTTTGGAAACCATAATCAATTTCTTTTGAGCAAATTTTCACCAATTTTGCTGAACTCTAATTTTTTTTTTTGAAGAAATTTAGGCTAAATGTTTTTTTTGATATTTTCATTAAAATAAAAAACTTGTAACTTAATTTATGATTAAAGTTATGTATACATTTATATTTTCTCCTAAATATAAACATTTTCCATGAACTATAATAGGGTTTCTTAATATTTTCTTAAAATCAATGATTATGCATCCCAAATTTTTGGGAATATTCGTTATTTATGAATGATTAGCTAATAACAACTACTCTTGAGAAAGCTGTGAATTTTCAAGTGAAGTGATGTAAATTTATGTGGGAAAAGAAAATACTTTTAATACTTGTATTATTTTCACTTTTTTCGACATGTAGGTGGAAATCATGTTGTGTATTAGTGTGTAGAATATTTTCCATGTATTTCTAAAAATATTTTCCAATGCCATTTCTTTTTTTGTAAGTTTCCTCCATGAAATATTGTTTTTTCTCTAAACATTCTACTATGACAATTTTTTTGTTAATTATTGTCAATAATGTACATGGGACACTAATAGAATGATGGTATTGTCAAATTTTAAAGGTAGTAACAAGAAATCAATTGATTATTTAAAAAAAAAATGATATAATTTTTTTACAAATATGGTTTGAAAAAAGAAACATTGACCATAATGTAGGTAGACTAAAAAAATGCTGAAATGAAATGCACCAATTGAAAAGTTATTAAAATTCAGGTCATTATGGAAATTGGATATAGGAAACAACCAAATGTAAATGAACTGTTCATCTTATCGTGTTATCTCTGTGCCTCCAGTGCATTGATGGACTGTGTTGGCTGTGAAAAATGTCGGCTTTGGGGAAAGCTTCATATCCTTGGTGTTGGCACAGCCTTGAAGATTCTTATCTCAGTAGACAGCGACAATTCTATAGGCCAACTTGTAAGGCTTGCTCTAACTGCTTCTAGAATTTGCGCTGCTTGTGATTTTCTACACCCACACCATGTTTATTATGTATGCTGTGGTTCATGCTATTTGTATTGAATTTGGGTCAAACTGTTACAGCTACAGCGAAACGAAGTTTTTGCATTGATATATCTTCTGAACATATTATCAGAATCTGTTCAAACGGTGCATGCATTTCTTCCCAAACGGTGCCACTTTACTGAAAGGATTAGCCTTTTTAAACTGTAATTTTGTAAGATCATAAGGACAATCTGAGCACGGACCTATTCTATATTCATTAATGCCTGGGAAAGAGGAATAAAGGTGACCGGGGCCTCGGCAGACTTTGTTCATTCTCTACCTTCCGAAAGAGGGCTGCTCTGTCATATTTTACAAGAAATTGGGAGTCAGAAGCAAGTCCCCCGGGGATAAATAACAACAGCAATCAACTTCTCAAGCTTCACATAATATATTTGAAAAATTTGAAGGTAAACAAATTACTTGACATAGAAGGCACATTCAGTGTACATCCCGTCTTTCTCTCTCTGGCAAGTTGAAAGTGATGTACTACCAGCATAGTCATTGTGCATTCTCTGTTATGTAACGTACTTTCGGGCTGAAAAAATATATGTGGATGTAGACGGTGTCTTTTTGTTTCCCGTAAAACTTGCAAAACATTTCGTACAGGAACATAAAACACCAGCTGCATTCTTACAAGAAGGAAGCAATATACACGAGATCAGCATAGTTTGGCTTTAACCAAATAATCCCATCTAGGTAGTGTCTTCAATTTATAAATTTCATAAAAGGCCCTAAGGAGCTAGAGTTTTTAGCAAGGCTAATCTATTGCATTTTGTTTAAATATTGATCTGCAATTTTAATATTCATTAAATCAACCTTCCAAAAGCGTCTATAAATAATTTCAAGCAAACTACTGGCTGTAGTAAGTAATACAGAATGACGCCTAGATTGCAAAAATTTCAGTGCTGCTGGTTTCTCGATGAATTTTAAATGATGGCTGTGATCCTGTTCTGACCAAATGCTGAAGCTCTGTCTGTCTTTTGGAGAGTCGGGAGCACACAGATAGAATCATGCAGACTAACTAAAATGGGGAAGAAACTATAAAAAGGAAGAAAATAGCAGCAATATCCTTTTGCCAGTACAGTGATTAAGATATTCAGTATATGAAGATGCCTTTTAGTCATCATTATCTATCCTGTTTTGTGCCTTGGTAATGCAATTGTACTTTTATATTCGTTTCAAGGTACATTTTAGTTGTCCGGTGCCCTGACTTCTTGTGCATGGTATATATTTTTTTGTCTGCAATTTTGCTTAAAACTATAGAGGTAGATTTGAGCTATTATTTTTTTCTTTGATAAGTGGAAATGATTGTACTGGAAGAAAAATAAAATTTATATATAAAATTGTTTTTGTATGGAATATATCTTGTACAGGGTAGGGAGACTCATCTTGTGTGGAATGTCTGTTGTATGTGATATAAGTTAGAGCTATAAAAGCAATTTTGAATTAAGAATTGGGTGAGGCCTTTGTATGTACACTTTCTTGAGATGAAGAATTGTGCCACCTTACTTGAACGAGATTGTCAATATCATGCTTCCCAACATGATTACTCGATGAAGGTTTAAATCCTCAAGCACATACACTTGGATTCTTCATGCTCAGTTATGATCATCTCTATGATATTGGTTTTTGTTTTCATGACCATGGTCTTCATTGAAAGCACTCGTGATATGCTATATATGTATGTATAACTTGGTATCATGGTATGTTCTCATGCTCTGATGAATTGAGCATTATGAATATTTGCGGTTTTTTCATGATTATGGTTTTAATTTTGGGCACTTGTGAGAGATTCTATCTGATGTGTTTTTTCATGATTATGGTTTTAATTTTGGGCACTTGTGAGAGATTCTATCTGATGTATCATGTGCAAGGTACTGTTGTATTCTGATGCTGGCCACGAGGCACTTTTGAATTCTACTTAGTGATTATTGGCATCACTTGAATATCTATTTTCAGATGCATGATGAATCTAGTTTTTGTCTCTTTACAGCATTCGGGCTAGCTTGGCTGATTTCACTTTAAGTAAGTCTCTCTAATTGGAAAATTTAAATGAGTCAACTTATATGAGAACTTTTATATTGCTTAGCCTGCTCTTATTAAACACTTATTTATTGAATAGGCATATGTTCGTTAATATGTGCATAATCTGATTCTTGGAAAAATGTGGAGTTTGATGACTCTCGGACTTGACAATGAATCATCAGCAAAATGAAAGCATGCATTATGGGTTTTAAGATAAATTATACTTATATTGAGCAGTAATATTGACCAGTATAAGGGCTCTTAGAAGAGTCCCTACAGGATCCCTAGAGCATAATATAAACAACTAAATAAATTTTTTAGGGGAGAATTAATTAGAAAATAATTATACAAATTATTAAAACTTAAAACAAAATACATATAGTAATCGTTTAAATATTCTTAATTCTCTAGTTATCTTCTACTTCCTTTTTATGTGATACTTCTATTGATGTTTAAAGGAAAGGAGCGGTGTTTGGAGTTCCTTAGAGATTTATTATAAGTTTGTTGGTTTTATGAGAGTTGCTATTCAACAGTTGCACAAATGTTTTCTATAAATTTATAATGGAAATGGTGAAAAGAGTAAGATGTATAGCTTTAATGTAGGATTAATAAATGAAGATGTTCCAAGACAATTTCCATCCACCACATGGCCACACCATTTTTCCAATGCTTAGTATAACATAATATATAAATATTAAATTGAACTTAGTAAATGGCTATGTTTTAGAAGATAAAAAACTTATTTGGACTTAAATGGAGGGAAATCAAGGTCAAATATATAAGCTAATTGGCAATAACCACATGGCTGCCATAATTTATATAATTCTTAAAATAGCATAAAATATATATTACCTTTATTAGATGTAGAATGGCTATGATCTAGAAGATACAAAACCTACTTGAGATTAGATAGACATAAATCAAGATTACAGATATTAAGTGTGTTAGAGCTTGGATTACCTCTTGTACTTCAATAGTGACAACCATATGATATAACTTCAAACATTGTGTAAAATTCCTATACTTTGAGATTACATATTCCTATACTTTCAGATTGCATAGTAAGTGCCCATAAATGCAACTAAAGAGATTGAGTTTTAGATTATATTAGGAAAAATCTCCTTCCCATGCTTGACTCAAGTTGGTGTGGTTTGGGGTTTTCAATTATACAAATTTGCATAGTTTCTATGTTTGTTGTACATGAAACTTATCTCATTCTATATCGTAGGCATCCTTGTACCTGTTTTTGTTTTCACTAAGGATGAACTAAGTCAAGCTCATATAAATCTGAGGTTGATATTCACAACTTTAGGCATTAATTTGGAGGAGGTGTGGATAGCTCACTATGAGACCTCCTTCAAATTTATATTTTTATGATTAGGCTTAGTAAATATATGCCAAATGGTTTTAGTATCCTCTTAAGATATTATATTCATTAATATAAATTAAGGTTGGTTAAAGTATGAGGATGATAATAACTTTGAGTTGTGTTTAAAAATTCACTTAGGGATTAAGAGTGGAATAGCTAATTTAAGATTGACTCTTTTCCACAAGGATATGTGCCTTTTTTCAAGTTCTAACTATGAATGGTTCAAAAACACTCATCAAGAACCCACACTCATATGCCCAACATAGGAAACAAGTTGGTTAAAGTGTCATGCTTAAACAAATTGCATAATAAGTTTTTTAAGATGTGTTAGGAGAAAATTAATAAATACAATCTAATGGAGAGCACAAAAGATGCATCTATCATAGTCTCAACATTGTAATCCAAAATATAACCTTTTCACCTAATTTTTGACTTGCAATAAATTTCCTTCACATGTAATTTTTAGAAATAGATGATGAGACTCTATTGAGGAATTTACGAAGGCAATGTGTCATTACCTATTATGTGTTTTTTTTCCATAGTACACTTTATTTTAAGAAATTAAGGCATATGATTCATGTCCAAAAAATCGATGTTGAGTAAATGAATAACAATTAATTGTGTGAAGGAATTAGAATGAAGTGAAAGACTCGGAACATATGGAGAAACTTATAACCAAAAGTTTAATCCATCTAAACTCATATGTAAAGCATCAAGAAAATGAAAGTATTTCTAAACAAATAAGAGAGGAGACAAAATAATTTATGTGGTAAAACCCCAAGGTGCAGAAACATCCACAATACATCTTACAATGTTTTGAAATCTCTTATTATCCAATGTTTTACATTGGATTTATGATTCAATATTACTAGCTTAGTGAAAAAAATAATGAAGTAAACTTAAAAAAAAAAAAAAAACAAGCTAAGAAAATAACACACAATCCATACAACGAACACAAGATATACCTTAGGAAAACCCAATACAAGAAAATCCTAGTTAGAAGATGATCTATAATCGATGAGCTCATACCCCACCCACTTCACCAACACAGATACCTTTGCAAAATTTAAAATCTTGTCTCTATCTCAATCTTCTATAGAGGAATAATTGTCACACAAGAAACCAACTATCAATGTAGTGGTAGATACTTGTTATAAATGAGCCTATCGTGGTTAACCTCTGTAGCCCTTGGTTGAATTTTGTTTTCTATCTTTGACTATGGTTGGCCTATAGAAGGAGAATCGTCACACAATAAACCAACTATCAATGTAGTGGTAGATATTTGTTATAAATGATCCTATCATGGTTAACTTCTGTAGCCCTTAGTTGAATTTTGTTTTCTATCTTTGACTATGGTTGACCATGGTTGACCATGACCATCACCATTGTTGAATGTGGTGTAACTTGACCATCGTTGACTATGGTTGACCATATTGTTGACAATGGTTAACCATGGTTGACAGTCGTTTTCCATGACACTAATGAGGACCATGGTTAACTTTGCTAGACTTTCATTGAATTTCGTTTAGTATGGTTAACTATGGTTGACCATGACCTTCACTATTGTTGACCTTTGTTGACCATGACCATGGGTGACCGTGGTTGACCACGATTGACAATGGTTACCAATGTTTGACGGTTGTTGTCCATAGATGATGAGGGCTGGTCATGACCATGGCTAACCATGACAATGGATGGCATTCACCAATTTTCACCTTAGCTATGGTTGACTATTTTTTACCATGAAAATAGTATGGTTTACTATTGTTGACTATGGTTAACCAGGGTTGAGCTTCACATGGATGAAAATTGAGTATCCTTGATCATGGTTGACCTTCACCATGTTTGACTATGGTTGACCATGTCCATGGTAGACTATGGCTCCAATAGAGGGGATTCCTTTCAGTGTGATTAAACATATATCCCAAGGGAATAGATGCAACACCATGCAGTGAAGAGATGGTGGTCCAAAAAGGAGATAGTCTCAACAAACACATCAAATTTGACTTAGAGGTGAAAGAAAATTCAACAAGCACCTACATGGATGAAGGAAGAGAGAAAATTATTCTTAACAAATAATAACTAGATTAGTATCTCCCTATCAAGTAGAAACATCTTTGAAAGGAGTGCCATCAAATTCTGAGATCTAGAATCAAATTGACGATGGAAAACAAAGAGTTGTTAGAATTGGATTTGCTCCATTACCCAAATATTAAATCTAACATCACAATTTATCATAAGACATAAATTATTATTTGGACAAATGTTAAATATAAAATATCATGCTATCTTAGCACATAAATTGTGTCTAGATTGTTCTCCTAGGAGGGGTTATGTCTAGATTATACTCCAAGGAGGGGTTGGAGATTGATTGTTAGAGAAAAAATTCGATCAAAAAACATTTCATACAAATACGTTTTTGGCCAAAAAAGTTTCATATATATATATATATATATATATATATATATATGGAAATTTTCAAATAAACAATCTCGTTCATAATTTTTGATATGGAAATTTCCCATTCCCCTTTAGGAAATTGTGTGACCCATTACATTTTGTGATACTAAGTGACCCATTTCTCTTCCATGGATGAAGAGGTGTATCGTGGATTTTTTTGTAGATCGAGAAAAAAGACTATTTTGTATGGCTGAATAAGAAGACAATGTTGTAAAAAATCAACAATGATTCTAATATATGAAGATTCATGCTTGGCTTGAAGAGACGTTTCCTACTTATGAATGGTTCATGCATGGCATGAAGATGTTTTTCCTACTTCCCAAGAGTCCCTACTTTATCTGAAGAAGAGTTTCCTACCTGTGAATAGGAGTCCCTACTTTATCTGAAGAAGAGTTTCCTACATGTGAATAGTTTATACTCACCGTGAAGAGGTGTTTCCTTCTCATGAATAGTTACTACTAAGTGTGAAGAGGTGTTCTCACTTAATAATGTACTTCTAGAAACATAATAACAACGTATATTTCTTAGTATTAAAAATAAAAAAGACAAGCAAAAGTAATTTAAACATAATAAAAACTTTGCATGACTAAATTCTATGCTTGTGTGTTCAAACCTTACCACTTTCCTGTGTTCTTTGACATGTCTATCAAAGATCATACATTTATTTTTGCCCATTTATATTTTCCTTTGGAGGTGAAAGAAAATATACAGTTTTCAAATCCTTAAAGATTTTAGAAATATGTAGATCGTGATCAGATTTCTAATAAAAACATATATCTATATTTATCAAACCATTTATAAAAAAGTGCTCGGAAAATTGTGTCTATATAGCAAGACTCAAAATATTCATTTTTACATTCTAAGTTGTAGAAAGACACCAGAGATAAGTCATCCATATCAACCCCCTATTCTAATGTTTCGAGGAAGTAAAACTTAAAGAAGCTATATGTATGGACAAAATATCCTATGGGAAATGTCATTTAATAAGACCTCAGTGGGGAAATTGGTTTATATTCTATATTAAATATCATTTTTGCACCATTGGAATAATGACTCGCATTAAAAGCACTAGACGAAGATATTGAATTAACGTTTATAAAGAGAACTACCATCCTTACTTTTGACCTACATTTTTATATCCTCAACTTTCTATATCTCCTCCTTGGATAGGAGATATTCTTCCCTATTAACAACTCTAATAAGATCACTTGCATGCATACTTTTTTTTCTCGAATTTCTAACGAGAATGGAAATTTTATTTTTCATGTTCATCAAGCACCACAAAAGAATACAACATGATATACTCAATTAATACTAAGATCTTTCTATCTTCAATTGTTTTTTGAACTTCACCTAAAGGATTATAAATAACAATACCTATAAATTTGCAAACAAATACCTATACAAAAACAAAAAACAAATAGGACATGTATTTGGTTTATGTAAGTACTCTTTGTTGGCCAATTTTTAGTTATGAACAACAACATTGAATGAAAACAAGTCTATCACTACAAGGAGAACACTTTTAGTCTTGAATTTTTTGTAATATTTCAACTTCCTCTTATTCTCATTTCCATATTTTCTTTTGAAACTTTGTTATAATAATTCATTTAACATTTTTTTTAACATGAACGGTCCCCCTATTGTTTAATAAATATATTTCACATCTAATCCAACCTCTTTTGATCCTTGAATGACTTTTACATATGTTTGAAGCATTTATGAGGAGTTTCTTGCTCTTCATGTCAATTAACTTGTGTTGGTTATCTTATTTCACAAAGAAACTAGATGTGGCACCTTTAAGGTAAGGGACAAAGTCAAAACCCATTTTTCCATTTACCAAAATGATGATCCAATATTAGAGACATCTGCTATCAATTGAAATAAACCAGAATCTTAAAAATAAATGGAAAATAATACACTTAAATTTAAGACTATTTATTATACTCAGCTTAGAAAGAAACCCACATACTTTAAAAGAGAAAAACACCCAATTGGATTTAAGAATATTTACTATACTAACTTATATATCAAGAAACTAAACCATTAAACATGGAATGATATCTTTGTTTGTATGATAGATATATTTAAGTGATAATGTTATAATTATTGTGTATCATAGATATATTAATCATTCTTCTTGTTGGTCATAGGTTCGACTCTCTATCTTTCCAAGAGTTGAGGCCCCATAATCATGGATCATGGGGAAGTATATCCACTTTACCATACATGAATCAAGGAGAAGGATTTAGAGGGTAAAACATGATAATGTTATATTTATAGAATTGTATCTTATTAACTTTTATACTTTTCAATTTTAGAAGTCAGATGATTGTATGGAAAGGGTTCATTGTCCCACAAACAAAGGGGTCTCATACACCAATTTGGTATCTCCCATGGTTGTGACCTAAAAAATAAATTATTTTTTATATAATAATATTAATAATAATATAATTTTATGGTCACGAAGAGACACCAAATTGGTGTATGAGACCTCCTTGTTTGTGGGACAAGGGACCCCCTCCTCCTAGCGATTTGACTTGTAAAGTATATCTGAAATTTGTAACAACTTATCTGGACTAACAACATATATTCATCTATCCATTAATGTACGGTCAAAACTATAAACTCGTTCTGACTAACAACATAGATTCCTCTATCCCTTATAATGTTCATTCTCTTCTTAAAAATATATAATTAGGCACCATTTTTGTTGTATCGTAAATTGATATTATAATCGAAAAAACATGAATCATAGGTTGTTCTTTTGTATTTCTTTCAATCCCTCCCAATTTCCCATTGCACATAATCAAAAGACAAGAATATCAACAACTTCCAGTTTTTTCAATAGGCTAGTATCTGGTCCATTCGATCCTTTTTCCTTGGAATCATGGGATCTTTTCTGAGCTTTTATAGATTTGGTCTTGAGTGGGCCATTCGAACAATTTGTAAATGAAGTTTCTTCCATAGCTAATAGTCATATGGACTAGATGGAAACACCAGAGGTGCACATTTTCAGGGTTGATCTCCCTGGTATTAAGAAATAAGAGGTGAAAATAGAATTCAAAGAATAAAAAAGAATTCTCCATATAAGCGAGGAGCGCAACAAACAAGAAGAACACAAGAACGACAAATGGCACCGCATTAAGTGATGCCCCCAAAATTTCCTTTGGTGCTTTCGACTGCCAGAGAATGTGAAGGTGGAAGAGATTAAGACTAGCATGGAAAATGGGGTGTTGACCATTATAGTACCGAAGTAATCAGAGTCCCAACCCTATCAACCCAAATCCATTGAAATCTCTGGTTGATATTTCGTTAGTGATGATGCTCTCAAACTTGGCCTACTTTTCTATTGATTGTTTTTATATTATATATGTATGGTTCTCCATTATCCGGATCATTTGATAAATATTTCCGTTTCCTCCTAATTGGATCATGGATTATATTTTTGCAACTCTATTTTTTCAATGATGTAACAACCCCCATCGTTAAGATAGCATGTGACGCATAATCAGTGCAATATGTAATTTTTTTTTTTAAAGTAAACAAGGTGTAGGAAGAATCAATGACAAACAGTCAATTAATGCAATTCGACTATGAACACAACACACAGAAGTCAGGTAACACACAAACATAACCACCTAGCATACTAGCACATCAATCAACTCGAAGAAGCATACGATAATCAATCAGACAAAAAAATAAAACGACCACCCACTCGTCCTACCGTGTTAGGTTAGGACCTCCACGACACATAAGCAATGCTCAAGCCCAGGTTCGCATCGATTTTAACCATTTAAGGTCTCAAGGTTGGCGACTGTTCTAAGGAACAAGGAGGTGTGTCCATAAGGAGGTGTCTACACATTCAACTAAATATAAAATCCCACGTGCCTGAAAACCAACTTGCACTGACATACATTATACGAGGTCGTTAGACGAAGGCTCTCTAACAATCAAGAAAAAATGAATACATGGTGACTGTAATCTATACAACTTAGTTGACGCAACAAGTAGATGTAAATCATTAGCAATGCTTTAAAATAGAAACATAAAGTTGTAAATCAATAATGCACAATATTTATTGACGATTTCGCAAGGAAACATAAAGTTTTTCAGCAATAATTTAGATAATTCATCAATCAACCATCATTATCTAATTATAGTAAGGATCACGACCATCATTAAAACAACATCTTTTTAAAACCGTTATGTCCTACATTCAATTAAATTAATACTAAAGATCTCGAATGACATTAACTAGGGTATGCAAAAATACAACATCTAAAGTGAACTCCCAACATCCCTCAAAAGGCCACAAAAGGGCGAGGAATGTGGTAATATACCATCATCCATGCAATACACCTATACATTCCATACACTTAACAAGCCATAAATGAACTCACATTTAAACTTTAGAGTTTAAAGATAATATGTTAGGGTCCTAACCCGCACATAGGTAGAACAATATATTCGGATGTAATAAAGGTCAATATTAATAAGGCCTTTCAATAAAATAGAATAAGGCAGATGTAAGAAGACCTAATAGAATCTTTTGCTTCTAGAAGGATCTTCCTCTAGATGCTTCTTTTAATAGACATATTTAGTATAAATAAGATTCGACGGTATGAGAACCCTAGCTTGGATAATATTGTAATAGAGTGTTGCTCAATTGGAGGTTTCCCCCTCGAAGAGGCCTGTGAACATTGCTTTCAGAATCAAAGTGCTATTTCTGTTGTTGTTCTTATATCATTTTAGTGCTATTGTGGTTATTGTTTTGGTTTTATTGTTGTTATTCTTCCATTTCTAGCATTTTATATCTGTTTTTCATACTTTTTATATCTGGTATATTACAAGTGGTATCAGAGCACTTTCCTTAGCAAAAAGTGTGGGTTAATTTTTTTTTCAGGGTAGAGACATATTTCGACATCTTTAAGCCATAAAGATCTATTGTTACGCGCATAAACCCATGGTTGAGGGATTCAGACACATAGGAAATACAATTGGTACTTAAGCACACATTTGTTGGCCACCCTTGTAACCCCTGTTGGTACCCCTTCGAGTGGTAGAGCATTAGAAAACACCTGTGTACGGATCGGCCTAGATTACGTGAAGCCCTCTTTACATAAACCGATCGGTCGCCTCACTGCTATAGTGTCACCGAGAACAACACTCGGGAAGATACTCTCTAGTACCTGGGTAGTCGGGTAGTATGGATAAGGGTACGTTCTATCCTCCTTAGTTAGTGCCATGAGATATTGGTCCAAGTACTAATGTTGGACCCCGCACGTACATCAGAGAGCTATAGCATAGGGCAAACCCTTGTCCATCGAACCCTTGAATAACTAACCCTTGGGAACAGAAACATAAACAAATTAAAACAGACAAGATCTATTGCCATGCAACTGTGTTTGGGTTGCCAAATCACTACACATTTCTACCTATTTAAGCATTTAGGCATTTCATCACTGCAGTTTTCTTGAGACCAGAGTATAACTCTGTAGGTGTCAAAAAAAAAAAAAAAGTCTAGAAATTGTTTCACCATTATTTGAGACCTATTCCATTAGATTCATCTATTTTCCCTTATCACATTCATCCATATCATTTTTCATCAAAATTTTTGACCTTGCCCACCCTTTTCAGTTCCCCCATCCTCAAGGCCCATACCTGTAGCCAAGACTTGGAATCTCGCTTCAACACCTTGTAATCTAGTCTCATCGAGACCCAACAAGAAGTGAAACAACTCAGTGCCAATGTTGTCACCATCAATACAAACATGCAGTCCTCAATGGAGGAAATCAAACAAGACCTCACCACCCAACTTGAATCAATCTTTTCTGCACTCTGCACCTAACTACATATCCCTACAGATAATCCTTCCTCCTCCTCACCTCCACATATTGAAGGTGACCATTCCTCTCATTCCCATAACTTTCATAACCAACACTTTCAGCGTGACCTACGACTTCCGTGGGTGGATGCGACCAAATTTGATGGCTCGGACCCCATTGGTTGAGTAACCCAAATGGAACATTATTTCTCTTTATACAACATTACAGATGACTTGGCCAAAATCTGGTATGGTGTTCTCCATCTAGATCAAGAACGTTGGCAATGGTGGCAATGGAGAAAAACTTCTCATCAAGGGTATATTGCTTGGACACACTTTGTGGCAGAGATTTATGAATGATTTGACACTGACACCAACCATTTGGGTCATTTGACAAAGTTGAAACAATTAGGAACAGTGGAAGATTTTATAGCTTCCTTTGAGTGCCTGGATTTTAGAACAGAGGGCATTTCCGATGCCTTTTTCTTAGAGTGTTTTATTAGCAGCCTCAAGGATGAGATTCGGGCCCATGTCCTCATGGCTCGTCCTTAGAGTTGGGTGGAGGCTACTAAAAGAGATAAATAAGCACAACAGGTTGTATTGTCTCAAAACCGAAAACCCTCATTTATCCCTCACCCTAAACCAGTAAATCCCACTACTCCCTCTGCTCCACTAAAGATCCAAAAATTGACTAGGGTTGAAATGGATGAATGCCAACTCAAAGAACTTTGTTATAACTGTGATGAAAAATATTTCCCATGACACAAGTGTAAAGAAAAAACTATTTTTATGGCTATCTCTGAGGATATTTCAGAAGAGGATGTAGAAACTCCCCTTGTGTCTGAGTCACCTGAATCCACTGACATAACCCCTCCCTCAGACCCTCCCGAAGTATAACCAGTCATTTCCCTCAATTCTCTCACTGGTTTCTCCGCTCTCCAAACCCTCAAGCTAATCGGTTACATCAAGCATCAGAAGGTCATCATTCTGGATGATAGTGCCAACACCCATAATTTTATTCATCGCCACATTTCCCAAGAAACTCATTTCAACATCCATGCCATCAATAATTTCTAAATCATGATTGTTAATGGTGGTTCCATGAAATGTGGAGGGCATTGTGAAAATGTGCATCTCCAAATTGGTGACTACCATCTGAAATCCCATATCTTTGCTATCGACATGGGAGGTTGTGACATTGTGTTGGGTGTAGGCTGGATAAGGTATTTAGGTCCCATTCTCATGGATTTTAAATACTTTACCAGGCAATTCGACTAGGAGGGCCACCAATATAAGTTCCAAGGCATCATCGTCAGTTCACCTGAGATCATTAGTTCCCATCGCATGGAAAATCTGCTCAAAAAAGGTCATTTTGGTGTTATCACCCAACTCCATGCCATACAAGAAACAGAGACACCCTCGGTCCCGCAAGACCTCCAAGCCATCCTTTCTAAACATCAATTGGTATTTTCCACTCCCCAAGGAATCCTTCCTCCCAATATCCGTTCGTATCGTCACCCATTTTCCCAAAAAAATGAAATTGAGAAAATGGTCTAGGAACTCCTTAATGCAGGTGTTATCTTCCCTAGTACGAGCTCCTACTCTTCTCTTATGGTCATGGTCCTGAAGAAATAAGGTTCTTGGAAAATGTGTCCTAACTTTCGTGCCCTCAACAAACTTACCATCAAATACAAATTCCCCATTCCTGTCATTGACGACCTCCTGGATGAATTGAGTGGCACCTAATTCTTCACTAAACTTGATCTTGGTTTGGGCTACCACCAGATACATATGAAAGAGGAAGACATTCCCAAGACTACCTTTAGAACTCATGAGGGCCACTATGAGTTTTTGGTCATTCCCTTTGGTTTGTGTAATGCCCCCTCCACCTTCCAAAGCCTCATGAATCATGTCTTCCGTCCTTTTCTCTGCCATTTTGTATTAGTTTTCTTTGATGATATCCTCATATATAGAAAAACCTGGACATACCATATTGTTCACGTGGATCGATTTCTCCATCTACTCTCTCAGCACAAACTTTTCCTGAAACAGTCTAAATGTGCTTTTGGCACCTCAGAAGTAGAATACTCTGGTCATTTTGTTGGAAAGTATGGCATCAGGGTGGATCCTAAAAAGATTGAAACTATGGAAGACTTGCTTCACCCAAAGACTCTTAAGAGCTTGCGTGGATTTCTGGGCTTAACGGGTATTATCGCAAGTTTTTAAGAATTATGGGAAGATTGCAGCACCTCTCACTGCTCTCCTAAAAAATAACTCTTTCAATTGGCCTCCAGTTGCTACTCAAGATTTTCAAACTTTGAAGATGGCCATGTGCACCACTCCAGTCCTCTCCCTTCCTGATTTCACCAAGACCTTTGTGTTGGAATGTGATGCCTCAAGGAAAGGAATTGCTGATGTCCTTATGCAAGAGGGTCGACCTTTGGCCTTTACCAGCAAGCAACTATCTGAAAGAAATCTGGTCAAATCCATCTATGAAAAGTAAATGTTGGCTATTCTGCATGGCATTGATCTATGGCGCCCTTATCTATTGGGGCAACGTTTCCAAATTAAGACAGACCATCAAAGCCTCAAGTATTTTTTGGAACAATGCATTTACTCCCGGGAACAACAAAAATGGGTGACTAAGCTCTTTGGATATGATTATGAGATCATTTACAAGAAAGGCAAAGACAATGTGGTTGCAGATGCACTTTCCTAAAAATATGAATATTAAGGATCCCTTTTTTCTCTTTCATTCATTATACCAGAGTGGCTCCAAGTCATTCGCCAGGAATGGATACAAGATACCAAAACTTCGCATCTGATCCAACAATTGCAGTCCAATGCTCTAATTTCCCCAGGGTACTCTTAGCTCCATGATGAGCTTCGATACAAAGGTCATTTTTATTTAAGTAAACAATCAAAGATTAAATCCACGATACTTTCTGAGCTTCATGCTACACCCACAACAGGGCACTTCGGGTTCACCAAAACCCATGACAGGGTTAAACGTTCCTTTTTCTGGGATGGTATGAAACAAGACATTCATAATTTTGTCACTGAATGTGATGTGTGTCAATGCAACAAGGGAGAAACAGTCAAATCTCCAGGAACAGTACAACCGCTCCCGATTCCACCTGCTATTTGGAAGGATATCTCTATGGATTTTATTATCGGCTTACCCAAATCGGGAAATAAATCAATCATCATGGCGGTTGTTGATCGCCTTTCCAAGTATGCTTATTTCTGTGATCTTCAACACCCGTTTATAGCATCCATGGTGGCTCAAATTTTCATGGATCGGGTCTTCAAGATTCATGGCATGCTGCACTCTATTGTTTCTGATCGTGACCCAACTTTCACAAGCAATTTTTGGCAAGAACTGTTCAAGATACAAGGCATCGAATTGCATCTCATCACAGCTTATCATCCCCAGACTGATGGCCAAATGGAAATTGTCAACAAGTGTTTGGAAACATATTTGAGGTGTTTTGCCTTGGAAAATCAAAATTAGTGGGCTCAATGGTTACCCCTAGTTGAATGGTGGTACAACACTTCATACCATACAGCTACACGCATGACTCCTTTGGAAGCGGTATATGGAAAGAAGCCACATTCAGTTCTCTCATACTTACCGGGTGCCTTGAAGGTCCAAGCGGTTGACCAAACACTTATAGCTCGAGAGGATATTCTCCATACCCTCAAAGAGAAATTGTTCATGGCACAAAATCACATGAAGCAACAAGCAGATCAAGGTCCCTCTGAACGTCAATTTGCAGAAGGGGATCAGGTGTTTCTTCGACTGCAACCTTACAAGGAAAATTCCCTCAAGGCTGAGCATTTTCAAAAGCTAGCACCGAAATTTTATGGTCCTTATACAGTTCTCAAGCGTGTGGGACAAGTAGCCTATCAGTTATCTTTTCCCAGCCATTCGAAGCTACATCCTATTTTTCATGTTTAATGCTTAAAGAAGGTGATTGGAGCTAAGCGCCAAATTCAAACCAACCTTCCTGAGTTAGCTGAAGAAGGATCCATTTGGCTACAACCAGAAGCCATTTTGGACCAGCGTGGGCATCGCCTATGTTAGAGAACCATCAAGGAAGTGATATTCCATTGGAAAGATATAACTCCAGCAAATGCCACTTGGGAACCAACTACCATTTTGCAACAATTTCCTCATCTCAAGCCTTGAGGACAAGGTTGTTTTCAAGGGGGCGGACATGTTAGGGTCCTAACCTTCACATAGGTAGAACAATATATCCGGATGTAATAAAGTTTAATATTAATAAGACCTTTCAATAAAATAGAATAAGGTGGATGTATGAAGACCTAATAGAAGCTTCTGCTTCTAGAAGGATCTTCCTCTAGATGATTCTTTTAATAGACATATTTAGTATAAATAGGAGTCGAGGGTATGAGAACCCTAGCTTGGATAATATTGTAATAGAGAACTACTCAACTAGAGGTTGCCCCCTCAAAGAGGCCTATGAACATTGATTTCAGAATCAAAGTGTTATTTATGTTGTTGTTCTTATATTATTTCAGTGTTATTCTGGTGATTGTTTTGGTTATATTGTTGTTATTCTGCCATTTCTAGCATTTTATTTATGTTCTGCATACTTTTTATATATGGTATATTACATAATATTCTCTACTCCCTTCATTCCATTCATATAAGAAGATAAATACATTAGGATCTAAGACCATAAGTTGTCACTTATCAACTCGTGTCGTTCATCAAGTGAAAAAAAAAATATAAACAAATTAATTTTGTTCTGTTTTTGCAAGGGACCAGAAATGCAATAGCATACAATGAGTTTGTAATATGTCCATTGAGACAGAAAAGGCAGTTTCTTAAAATGGATAACAGATAAAAAATTTCAACGATCACTTGGAATTTGCCTCCTAAGTAGATGCTACAACAACTAAACTTCTTCCAAATGGTGAAGTAAATAGAGACCAATAATGTCGTTGATATATTTAATTTAAAACTGGATTAGGAGCTACCCAATTAATATATTTGTTGTTGTCAATAAAAAATTAGTTTATGAACAAAGGTTTTTCACATAAACTAATGCTCGACCTCTTACTTAATTGTTGTAATGATCCAGATTCAGATCCGAGAGCTTGATGGGGCTCAAAAAGGCCTAAAAATAAATGTTCTCGGAATGGTATAAAAACGGACGTGTGCGTAGGCCTCGTCGATATGAACCCAAAACAACTTGAAAAGGTTCAAATAGATGTCGTATGCTCCCGATATCACGTTCTATTTGAAAAGTCAAATAGTCTAAAAGTCAATAGGGTCAACAATGAAAAGTCAGCGTTGACATCAGCATGACATCATCATGCTGAAATGGAAGAGGCACATATGGAAAGTTGTACAGATGACGTGGACCAACTAGGAGGTGACACATGTCACCACTGAAAAGGTGACACATGGCACTCGTACAACTAGCATGTCAACCTTAGATGATGGCATGTGGCAGATAAAGACAGGGACAGATGGAGGATAGGTGGTCCAATTGTTGACTGACACATGACTGGTGTGCTTATGTGGCCAATTGCTAACAAGGAAGGTACAGAGCAGACACATGGGTGAATCACTAGTTGGCAAGTGGCATTAGTCCAACGAATAAGGAGGTTCCACATGGCCCAGACTTTGTTCGACAACAAAGGTATTCCAACAGAGGACGAACACCTTCAGTAACCACTCACATAACCAGATCAAAGATCAACACACCGATGTTTTCACGTGGTCAAACCCCTACGGGGAAACGTCCACGACCCCAGCCAACGCGGCCACTTGGAGAAGTTTATTAATGCAAAGAAAAAGATTACAGAGAGATTTTACAAGAGAGTTTCTTACAATCGATCATCGGCAAACGACCCTCCATTCTCTTTAAATAGAGATCATGGACCAATCGGGTGTTAAGCCACGGATCAATGGCCATTAAGATCGAGGAGAGTATGAACCGTCGGATCACTCTATGTCGGGAACATATCATGACCGTCAGATTTCCTAACTACAAATGCATACTTTAATGCATACTAAAGAAACACACTTTTACCTAATGACATATTAGACCAAGTAGATCTTAACTAACTCCTAAGTGTCTAAATATACTAACATCCCCCCTTAAGAACAACTTGGGATAGGATTGAAGTATTTACAATAATGACACAAT
>SNQJ01S0046885.1:0-10863 GCA_010110895.2 Picea sitchensis
GACATAAATAAAATAACATTACTAATCTAAATCACAACTAATGGCCTAAAGCCGACATAAATAAAATAACATTACTAATATAATATGCCCCAATTAAGTGGTAATGAGCCAATATTAGGGCTTAACAGGCATTCATTGCAAAGGTTCCAAGAAAGAGTCATTGGGGAGGATACATGTTTATTTTGAGGGAAAGAGATCGATTAATCATGTTTTATTCCGATACCCTTATTGAAATAAGTGGTATATTTCCCATCTCTTCTAATAGACATAGGATATACTCTTGTGCATTCCATTATTCCCCTAACGTTTCCAGCCACAAGAAAAAAAAAATCATTTCTCAGTTGATTTGTATATAGAATTATAAATAATCCATGTGTTGGAATATTTCGTAGAATAAGAAATCCTTACTTGTTTTTTGAATGGTGAAGGATTTGGATGGAAAAAACTATTTTTCCAAGTTTCACCATGACTAGATGCCAATATCATTCCAACACTCCTCACGCCTTAATTGAAGTCACAACCAAAACCAAAAACAAAAATAATAAGAAAAGGAAAATGACTCAAAACAAAAGAATCCAAACAAAACTAAAAATTCCATTCTAACTAAAACAAAATAAAGAAAGGAAAACCAAAAAAATTGAACTATGGTACAAAGCTTCCTGTGCTATGTAGCTAATAAAATAATATTTCTAGGGCTTGGCCATTGACAGGGAGAGCATCCAACTCACCACTAATATTTTTCAATCGTTACGTTCTTACCCCAATTTTATCAGTAATTTGGTAGGGACCCAACCATATATTTTGAAATTTAGAATGTTTCCCCTTAGGCTCGTTCATTTTGTCCCATTTCAAAAATAGTTCTCATACCTCAAATTTTTTATCCCCGGCCTTTTGCTTGTCAACCCACCTCTTTACCAACTATTGGTGGGATGAAATTTCTTTCTGGCCCTCTCCCTTTCTTCCTCATCCATCAAGAGTGTGTATATTCCTTGCTACATGCTCGATAGTGGTTGGCCCCTTGAGGCTTGGGAAACCTGTAGATATGGGAGATATAGGTTAGTTGGGAGGATGAATTATTGTCCATAAACTAGGAAATAGAAAGAATTCCCTAAGTATTTCTTAGGAGTTACCCTATCAGCCCATAAATAATTGTGAAGTGCATTATGCCAATTCCTATGATTTTCTACCACGATCTTCTTAATAATTCTTACCATATTTTTATTGGTTGATTATGCAACACCATTCCCTTGTGGGTAATAGTCAACATAGTATCTCGATATGATCCCTTTTTCTCAAGAAAATTAAATTAAAAGAGTGGAAGAAAAATATGCAGCATTATTAAAAACAAGAACAGAACATACCCCAGACCTTGTTATTATGTGTTTCTCCAGGAATTGGATCACCACTTTCTCATTAATGTGATTAAGGTAATGTACTATGACCATCGTTTGAAATAGCCAGCTTTTGTCAAAATTTTCTTGTGTTGTTTATATGAGTTTGGATTTATCTCTTCCATGAAATTTATTCCCCATTGCGCAAAAGGTCTATAAATTGTTATTAGTTGCAATTGAATGGATGTGTTCTTATCTTTCCTAGGACTTAGTTGAAAAACTTTGCATTTCCTTACATGTGTTTGTGCATCCCTAAACAAAGTGGTCTAGTAGTATCCTTCCCTCAAAATTTTATGGGTAGTGGTTTCCCTTGCAAAATTTCCACCTGTTGGACCATCATGAAGTTCTCTTAATACCCTTTCAACATCTTCCCTTTAAAGACACCTAAGTAACATTCCATCATAATTCATACGGAACAACACATAGTTAATAAGGAAGTATTGGGCTATTAATATAAGGGATCTTCTCTCCCTAGGTTTCAAATGTTCGGGACATGTGCCATGATGGAGGAAGTAAGATAAATCTACATACCAAGAGTCTTTCCCCAGTGAGATGTACAATGCCTCACTACACCAAAAAGAAATTTCATTGTCCCAACCTGAATTTTCTGATTCCACTAGGTCTTGGAATTCTGCAGCCAGTTTCACAAACCTTGGCTCATAAATATATTTTTTGGTTTTGATAAAAACCATCCAATTCCCTCTTCTTTCTCCCATTTCCCATTGTGTGAAGAATGACCTTATAGTAGGGTGAGGCACTATAAATGTTGTATGTTTTTTCAAGATATAGGATCTAAATTTTTTTACTGACTTGGAGACAACATAGGCTTATTTGTCTATAGCAAGGTAGTTAATCTATGACCCTTGCAAGTTAGTGCTCATAAATGAGATAGGGGCCTCATTGTTTTCATCATCCTTTTGTGTTAAGATTGTTGCAAGGGACTAATCATATGCAAAGGTATAAAGGATCAATTATTTTCTAAAATCGGGGCTTCTTAGAAAAGGATCTTGAGAGATGGAAGTCTCAATTTTGTTGAAAGCCTCTCTTCCTTCTTCACTCCATTTGAATTATGCATCTTTGTGTATCATTTTTTGAAATGGTTTAATATTTTTTGAAAAATCATGACTGAATTTCCTTATGAAATTAATATTCCTGAAGAAATATTACATGGACTTTTGATCCATATGTATATCAGTGGCCACCCACCTATTCCAACTAGTTCATCTTGGCAGTTTCTCAGTTTGGCAGTTGTTTTCCCAGTTTTTGAGTCATGAACTTCTGGGGCTGTTTTGAGGCCCTAAACAATGTTTTTAGGGCTCAACACAATCAAAATGTAGACTACGATAGATTTTCATGTCATAATGTGTATTCCTTGGATAGACCTTTCCAATGGGCTATCGTGCGCCTAAAAAAGAGATCGTATGCAAAAGTTATGACCCCGAGAAGTTGATGTACCAACTTACCCCAATAGGGCCCACATGACTTTTGGCGCTTCATATCCTAGCGTTAGATTTTTGGATGTATAGGGTTTTGGTAATCATGTTTATTGTAAAAATGATTTCAGAGCCTCATTATACTCATCCTCTGGCGAATGAGCATAGCCATCACATCTCTTCTCAGAGATAAGATTCCACCATTCTAGCAAGCTTGTTTGAGTCTGCATTTTACAATTTCTGCATATTTCTTATTTAATAGAAGTCAAGTTTTATTGTATCTCTGTTATTATTCATTGTGTCTCTGTGTTAATATTATAAATTTGTGTTTCATTTCTTTTTTCTCATTAATATGGATCACTGGTATCAGAGTGGTCTTCTCCTTGTCATTTTTAGTGCATGTCCCTGATGAGGTTAGAGTATAGAGAGTTGGGTCTCAAGATTGTTTCTCTTGAGGAAAACTGCTCTCTCATGCCCAAGAAACATTCCATGGTTGGTGAAAATAAAGACTATGGGACATGAGATCCTTTCAAAATGTTACTCGAGGAATCCCTTGAGCGAAAAAAGAACAATATGATGGAAAAATTTGCACAAATCCTTCGATAGTTGCCGACAGGTGATGCATCTACCTCAAGCGAAGGAAGCGCCCCCTTCAAGGTACAAATCAATTTTGATATTCTTATATTTAAAGGTCAAATAGATGTGGATGTCATACATAAATGGTTAAACCTTATAGAAGGGTATTTTTCTATCCACAACTTTTTCGATAGAGAAAATATTACATTAGTGTTTCTCAAGGCCGTCCCCCATGTCAAATATTGGTGGGATACTTTCTATGAGAAAAAGGAAATATAGGGATCCACATTATTTGTAGTTGCACCCACTTGGGGTTCCTTCAAATATTCTATTAAGGAACAATACTACCCTGTTGGAAGTTATGACAACTTGTATACAAGATGGACTACACTGTGGTAGGAAATAGACCAAATAGTGCCATAGTTCACCAATATCTTCCATACCTTGTGCACCAATATAGGTATCAAATATTCAAAGTAACATATGTTGCTCAAGTATCATGAATATATTCATAGATACATACAAACAAAAATGGATTTTCTGGACATCTCATCCTTGGGTGTGGCCTATCGATATGCTATCAAAATTGAGCAGAAGCTTAAACAAAAGACGTGACAGTTTGGGTCTGGGAAATCCTCACAGCAGAAGAAAGACAAGGGCAGCCCCAAACCACAGAAAAAAGGGAAAAACAAATATGGATATTCTCAAGACAACCCATCTAAACTGCAAACAAAGAAGGACAATGGAAATATGAAGAAAGACACCAAGAAGTGGTGCAACTTCCATAAGAGCCTCTAACATAGAACTGTTGATTTCTACTCAAAGAAGTCATTAATGGTAGAGGTGAAATCGTATGAATCAAATGTGGGTTCCGACTCAGAGTCAGAACCAGAAAAGGGGAGACAGATTATTGACGTGGAACCTAGTGACACTGTTGCTACCACCAAGATCCATCTTGATGAACCTGATGAGCAAGAGGAAGTCAAGTGTCTCTTCCATTAATAGATGTGGGTGAAGGGTACTCCACTGCACTTGATCATTGATAGTGGTAGCTAGAATAACCTCATCTCAGCAGAGGTTGTCAAGCAGTTGGCCATGTCGACAACGCCACACCCACAACGATACACGATTGGTTGGCTTCGTCAAGAAAGTGATCTTCGCGTCAGCCAACAATAGCACCAATCCTACGACATCAAGCCCTTAAAAGATGAGGTATTGTGTGATGTCTCTCCCCTTGAAGTTTGTGAAGTTATTTTGGGCCAACCTTATTTATGGAAACATCATGTTGTATGTGATTCTATGCCTCACAGTGTTATTATTACTTTTAATAGGAAATTGTATAGGATACCCAAGGTAATCCCGCCTACTTTCATTTTGATCTAGGTGGATATCGGTGGCCATGCACCTATCCCACTGGATCAAAAAATAGTTTTCCACCTTGGCATTTTTTCGGGTTCCAAACTTCTGGGGCTGTTTTGAGGCCCTAAATGATATTTTTTGGGGATTTGGGGCCCAAGTGATTGCCAAAAGACACTAAACTAGGCCAGTCGAAAATCATTCTTCTTGGTGATACCTTTCCAATGGTGTATCGAGCGCCCCAAAAAGAGATCATATGCAAACTTTATGCCCTCGGGAAGTTGAAGTATCAACTACCCCCATCGAGGCCCGCAAACCTTTTGGGTTTTCATCTTTCGGGGTTAGGGTTTTGGATTTTCCTTATCTTAAAAAGGCATTTGGAGCCTCATTGTAACAATCATCTTATTGCAAATGTGAGTAGTGGAAAAATATCTTCTCAGAGATAAGCTACCACCATTCTAGCGAGTCTTTCACTCTGTATTTTTATAGTCTTTGTACATTTTCACTCATTAATAGAAAAATTGTGTATTATTGTATCTATGTGTTTATGGTTGCTTCTCTAATACATTTAAAAAAACCATTCCAAAGCATAGGAAAAGAAGGGTCACGAAAAGACGAAGGACACTAGAAAATGGTGTGATTTCCACAAAATCCCCTGGCACAACACCGATGAATGTCACTCAAAACAGTCATTGGTGGCCAAGATCAAAGATAAGGAAATGAACCATGATTTAGAGTCTGATTATGAAAATAATGGTAAAAGACTGATCATCGACACATACCCCACTATTATTTTTGCAGCCAAAACAATTCAACTAGAAGAACCAACAGATCCCGAAGAGGAGGAGTTCCTTTTCCATTCACAGATATGGGTGAAGGGGACCCCGCTGCATTTTATTGTTTATAGAGGAATCTAGAAGAACCTCATCTCAGCATAGGTTTTCAAATAGTTGGGATTGTCAACAACACCACATTCGCAACCATACAACAATGGGTGGCTTCACCAGGGACAGGATCTTCATGTCATCCAACAGTTCTGACTTTCATATGACATCCATCCCTTCAAGGATAAGGTATTATGTGATGTTTCCCCACTGGATGTTTGTGATATTCTCTTGGGCCAGTCATATATGTGTAAGCACCATCCTATTTATGATTCTAGACTCCCTAGTGTCATTGTTACTCTGTGGGGTCATATCTACAAAATACCAGAGGTAGTTCCAAATATTGTCCCACCTAAACAATACCGCAAGCTAGTATCTCATACTACAAAATTTAAATTCTTCACAATCTTTTCAAAAGGTGAACAGAAGGACATTGCAACCTCGGTACAAGAACCTTCTATCCAACAGAAGAAGATCAACAAGATTGCAGCAAAGTGCAATGATTCTTTTTGCACACAGTCATCTCATATAACTAGACTGGTTAAAAAGGTCCAACCCTTCCAGCCACAGGTTCATAACATCCTACAACAAGCTAAGCAACACAACTTCTCCAGCAAGGCAAGAAACTCACCAACTTGATTCAAATATAGAAAACGCTTCCCCCTCTCCCCCAAGAAATCAAATCAATGGACACCATAGTTTCCTAAAGAGGGAGGATTGATCCAGGTGGACATTGGTGGCCACCCACCTATTCCACTGACTAGAAAAATAGTTTTCCACCTTGGTAGTTTTTCAAAAGTTTTTTGGGTTCCAAACTTATGGGGCAGTTTTGAGGCCCTAAACGACGTTTTTTGGGGATTTGGGGCCTAGGTGAATGCTAAAGGCACTTACTTGTCCCAATCAGAAATTGTTCTTCTTAGTTAGACCTTTCCAAGGGTGTATCGAGTTCCCCAAACATATATCGTATGCAAAAGTTATGCCCCCGAGAAGTTTACATATAAACTACCCCCATAGGTGCCCACAAACCTTTTGGCTTTTCATCTTCTGGGGTTATGGTTTTGGATTTTCCTTATGTTAAAAAGGCCTTTGGAGCCTCATTGTAACAATCATCTTCTTATGAATGCAATTAGTGGACACATCTCTTCTCAGAGATAAGTTTCACCATTATAGCGAGTCTTTCACTCTGTATTTTTATATTCCTTATACATTTTCACTCATTAATAGAAAATGGTGTATTACTGTATCTTTTTGTTTATGGTTTCATCTCTGATACATTTCTGTTATATTATTGGATATCCTAGATATCTCTGTACATTTCTTTAATATATATCCACTCTCATTTCGTGTCGAAAATAATCTGAATTAGTGGTATCAGAGTGTTGGAGTTACTTCACACACACCTAGGATTTATTTTTCCTAAGGTTTTTCCTTGTTTATTAGTCATAATTATTCATTATCTAGTCTCCTATATTTTAGGGGAGAATATTCCACCTGGAGAATATTCTCTTAAGTTGACACTTCAGTTTGACTAGTTGAGTTGAGTCTAGATGTTGCATTGGTTTTATCACCATGAAACATTGGTATCATCACCATGATAATGAAAAATTTCCTTGGGATCATCACCAGAATGGCACATTACCCTTGATTCCTTGATCTACTCCTCACTACACTTTGTTTAGTCAGTTAACTGAAGACTGGGTGACTAGTTGACTCAGCCAGGTGGCAGTTCACTCTCATAATTGCCTGAGAGACTAGACTAGGTGGCAGTTCACTCCCATAACTATTGGTGTATGTACATATCACTCTATACCACCACTATGGCACATTGGTTCTCCTCCAATGCAGATTCCTTGAGTTATACGAAGTATATCATGTAGAAATTATTCATTATTCAATACGGTTAATGAGAATTCTTCCATTCTTTCTCTCCTTCTTCTTTCTTAATTTCTCTCTACAAATGTGTGTAGTATTTTCTATATAGATCTATTATGTGTAGTTTCAACACATTTACATGGTATCAGAGCCGATGGACTGCTAAGAAAAATCTACACCAAAAAATTTTGCAGGTACAAAAGATTGAAGACAGCGGAAAGATGGATTTTCAAAAAGAAGTCATTCTTACACCTTACAACTACTTTGCATGGAAGGAGAAAATAGTCATACATCTCCGAACTAGAGGATTGTATAGGTTAACCTTGAATACAAACACAGAACCAACATCATCCATAGAAAAATCCAAGTACTTAAATCAAATGGATGAAGCATTCAGAACAATTTGCAATCTTATTTATCTCGATCTCCTTTTTCACATATCTTCCTGTAAGATTCCCAATGAAGCCTAGAACACCTTGGAATAGATATTTGGAAAACAAGATGTGATGGAGGGACGCATGCTAGAGGTGGAATTGCTCACATTAGATCCGAAAAGCTTCGACAATATCCAAGATTTCTTTACAAAATTCAAGGATTTACTGTCGCAACTCAAAGCTTGCGAGGTTGATAAATATAAGGAGGAGAAACAAATGGTTCTCATCATTCTCTCCAAACTTGGTCCTGAATTATCTATGTTTTTTTCCACATTCCATTCAGTCATATTTTCCTCTAGAGCCACCATGAAGATGCCTTCTCTTGAGGACTTTATCGAATCCCTGACACAAGAGAAAACCAAGATCATCAACATGGGAAAAATCAAAGGCCCAAAGGTGCATGCACTTACTGTGAAAGATGGAAGCCATCGATATAAAAAATATAAAGATAAATACAAAAGAAAATCTCATGCACATCCGAAGAAAGAAGGGTACTCAAAACCCTTCACCGATGCCTCTGGATCCAAAGGTGGAAAGGGAAGAAAAGGGGAGAAATGCACGTACTGTCACAAAGGATTCCATCCAGAATATGCATGCATGAAAAAAAAAATAGATATAATGTCTCAAATACTTCAGAAAAACAACCTTGGAGATTGCATCCTTGAGGGTGCCAAGAAGAAGAAGCCAGAAGATTAGAATCCCAAGAAAGGTAATTCTAGACATACCTTGATTTCCATCAACTCCTCCTCTGATGCTTGGATCGTAGATTCAGGAGAATCAAATCACATGGATACCTCAAAAATAGTCTATTCTTCATTAGATGCATGCAAATTTCCTCATATTCTGATGGGGGACAACTCTTCAATCGAAGTCACTAGCAAAGGAAGGATTGAACTCATCAACAAAAGCTTCGAGAATGTGATGCATGTTCCAAAATGTTTCGTTAATCTTCTCTCCATGTAACAGATGATGAATTATGGAACTAGAAAGAAACTAATATTCACACCAAATGCACTGGACATATATGACATGCAAACCAACTCCAGGGTTGCTACCGGTGAGGTAAATCATCAATGTAGATTGTATACATTTTCTGAATTTATTGAACTAGATTCTGCTTTACTGCTTACTCATGCTGATGAAAGTAGTAGGATATGGCACAAAAGGTTTGGACATTTGAATTTCAGATACATGCAATAGATTAGCAAGAAAATATTGGTTGATGGTCTACCAAACATCCATTTCTCCAAGGGAGTATGTGAGGGATGTGTTCTTGGAAAACACCCTCAAGAGAAATTTGACAAAGGAAAATCTCAAAGAGCTTTCGTGCCTTTACATATGATCCATGGTGACCTCATGGGTCCTTTTCCGCATCCATCGATCAACAAAGCGAGGTTTGTTATCACTTTTGTTGATGATTTCTCACGTTTTACTTGGATTTACTTTCTCAGGAAAAAATATGAGGTCTTTCAACGCCTCAAAGATTTCAAAGCCCTGGTTGAGACACAGTCCAGAAAGTCCTCCGAAATGATAATAGGGGAGAGTATGTCAATCATGAGATCTATAATATTTTTCATGAGGCATGGATTCAGTTGCATCACATAGTTCCCTATAGTTTGCAGCAAAACAGAGTTGCTGAGCGGAAAAAAAGATCTCTAAAGGAGATGGTATCTTACATGTTGCATGAAAAGTCACTACCACATAGGCTATGGGCCGAAGCACTTAATTGTTTAGAATACATCCAAAATATATCTCCCCATAGATATTTCAAGGATAAGACCCCCTACGAGGCTTCGAGTGGCCTCAAACCAGAAGTGACCCACTTTCTTATTTTTGGTTCATGTGCATGGGCCCAGATTCCCTCTGAAAAGAGGAAGGTAATTGATCCACAGAGAACTGAGTGTATTTTTTTTGGATACCCCAATGGTGTGAAGGGATATAGACTTATTTGTCTTTTCTCAGACCAGATCATCATTAAGGGAAGTGTCCAATTCAAGGAAAGTGTCTTACATGTGCCTCAATCGCCACATGCAGACACCTTCATTCTTCCACCTATCCGAGATGATGAGCATGCACATGTAGACTCTTCATCGGATGAGAGTTCTGATTCAGAGGAATCAGATGATTTAGATACAGATTTAGTACAATCATATGTAGAGTCAGAGCATCCAAATGCAGTTGTAGAGCCAGAGAAGAGGCCTAAATGGGCACAAACTACTCTTCAGGATATAGGGGATCTTGTTGGTGATCTAGCCGATACTAGGAGAACTCGATCCGATTTCGAGAAGCCTCCTGTTTCACTCACTTCCACTGAACCATTTCCCTCCATACATATTTTCTTGGTTCAGTCTTCAGATACATAGTCTTATGGAAATGCTGTTGGAAATACCTTTTGGGAATCCGCCATGTAGGAGGAGTACAACTCCCTCCTTGAGAATCATGCTTTGGATCTAGTTCCCCTTCCTTCTGGGAGGAAACTTGTTATATGCAGATGGTTCTACAAGACCAAGAGCGCAATGGATGGACATATTAGCATATACAAAGTCAGGCTTGTTTCCAAAGGCTTTCAACAGGTGCATGGCATTGACTATGATGAGACCTTAGCGCTAGTAGCGAATATGGATTCCATACGATTGGCACTAACCATTGCAACAACCAAGGGATGGGAAGTCCATCAGATGGACGTGAAAAAATCATTTCTTCACAGTGATCTCTCTGAGGAGATATATATGTGTTGGTCACTATAATTGCTTAATTAATTTCAAACAACCAAGTGAAACATAAATTATCAACCCAGGGAAGTCTTTTGTTTCAAAGATAGCTGCGCACTATATATGGTCAATTCCAAAAGCACTTAGTGTTGTAGTAAAGAAATCATTCTATCTAACTTTGCTGAAATGAACTGAAGTTCTGAATT